>JAIPRK010002328.1:0-22520 GCA_025469195.1 Chaitophorus viminalis | reverse complement strand
TAAGTATAAACAGAAAAAATTTTATAAATTTTTATCTACAAAATAACTTGCAAATTATAGTGATTTTGACACATTTTATACAAATTTGAGCTTTATGAGCTTATAAAAAAAATTTGAGTGAAACGATTACCGTTATTTTCTATTAAAAATAAGTTAAGCTTATTATAAACATTGTATTGAATTTTCGAGAGTTTTTGGCCAGCCAATTAAATTTTATAGGTGTTAAAAAAAAAAAAAAATTTACAAAAATCGAAAATTTAAATTGTCTATAAATAAGTCAAAATATGTCAAAATACTTTGAAAACTTAACCATGTATAGAGAACACCAATATAAAGGTTTGGTGAAAATTTCAAGTTTTTGTGGTTTTTCGTTTTTGAGTTAGAGCATTTTTAAAAAATGTAGTTTGTAAAAACGTGATTTTGCGAAAAATTTCCCGTTTTTTCGTAATTTTTTTATCGTTTTTTTCGATTTTTTAAAAAAGTATTGAAAAAGTTGGATTTTTGACTTGCCCAAGTACCATCTACATTCACTTTCCTATCAGAAAAGTTACTGTTTAAGAAAATCAAAACATTTTTACTACCAAAAATTGTGTCCTCAGACACAAAAAAAAAAAAAAAAAAGTAAAAAAAAACACACATCGTTGTAAAACCAATAGATTCCATCACTCCTTTCACACCGAAAAAAACACAATAGATTGACAAATCAGCATATTAACTAATATATTTTGTTGATCTATCAAAGGTAAGTTTTATAAAGTATTACAAAAGGATTTATATAATACATCTGCATAATTATAAATATACAATAAAGTATACAAAGTATTGTTTAACTGCTTTAACATTTTTAATAAATAAAAACATTATTCCTGTTTACTTACATAGATATACTGTAAAATATAATTAAAATATGTTATGGTTGATACAAAAAAAAAAAATTAAAATAGAAGTAAAGTATCAGCATAATTAGTAAAAGTAACATTCTTTACATTAAACGATAAAAGTTTCTGTATTCATTTTTATATGCTATTTATTTTAAATTGCTCAGGTCAAAAGTTATTATTTTTATAATAATGAATACGTTTTTTGTTGTTTCTCGTACTTTTAATAATATACTTATTCGGTGTTCTTTTTGAATATTTGTATGCATATACATTTAAATATTAGTTAAAAGACCAATATTTTATGTGATTTGTTGTATTTTGGTTGATTGTGGTCATATTAACTAAATTACTAAGACTTTTTTTGGGGGGAATAAATACCGAAAATTATGACAATCCTTAATCATTTTCATTACAAAAAATAACTATAAAGCTATGGGTTTCGAAGTTTATATCAAAAATCTTTTTATAAGTTATTAAAACAAAGACTGTTGTAAATGCATTTATAAAATACCATAATTTATACTTATCATCGTGATCGTAAAATAGTTATAGCATTTTTAACGTGTTTTCAGGTGTTATTATATTTAATAAATACCTATGTATTATTATTACTACCTATTCAATATTAAACGTGATTTACTACGTAAAAATGTTAACATTTTCAAATATAACAGAATTCCCAATGATACTTTTTTCTTATTATATCGATATAAATATATACTTCATTGTAAAAATGATTGAAATTGTTTATCTTAAGAGTTATCTCTTAAGATAAAATTATTTACGTCTTATAAAGCATTTTTATTACATTAATTTATAAAAAAAACATAGTGTATTGAAAATATGTTGGAGTTTAAATAGATTTCAGCAATTCATTTATTTTTATACGATTATTTATGATAGGCAAGTTGTCAATTTAATTTGATAATTTTTCAATTATATTTCACAGAAATTTAAAAACCAACATGTAATTCATTAACGAACTTCGAATAAATTTAATATTTTCATTATAATGTATACATAGTAATTAAGTACTATAAATATTTTATTAGTAGTAAGAAAAATTTTACTTTGCCATATATTTAATTTTTAAAATTTAAAATATTTTCGTACCCTCTATGTCTATACACTTTCATCATTATTAAAATGATGTCAAAATCTGTTACATAGTTAAAAATATTATTCATAGAATTTATTCACATATCTATATATATAAACCAATAAATTATCTAACGAATAGAATAAAGAAAGTAAAAAATTAAAATCTTGGTTTATTATAGTAAACATATTTGCTGTAAATGCACGTATCACGTCACATGAAAATTTAATCTGTAAACCTCTGAAATTGGTAAATGTTTATTGGCAAAACCCATAGTTTCATAATAACCGAAATATGAGTAAAAACACTTGGGGGTAGCAAAATATTACAAATATCGATGGTACAGATTTTAAACGATTTTATAGGTACATTGTTCCGTACACTTTGGATAACGCGATAGCCACGTTAAAAACCTTGAAAAAACCTTGTAATTATTGTGTGTTTTGCTATCGGAACAGTCGTTCATGGACATAGGACACACGCCATCTCGTTACACACTTAGCAAAGTGATACCAATGCCAAAAAGTACCTTTTTTTTTTTGTATTATATGCATATGTGATGTCACACGTTCGCGCCTCCATACGCACTTTAAACGGTTATCTGGCCATTTTTTATACATAAAACACATGTGTATATCAGTGTTTCTATATTAATACATCCGCAGCCAGCCATACCACGACGTACTGCCATCCAGTCGGGATCATATTTGTTTATCGTCATCACTCATCATCAACCAATTATTTTATATATTGCAATGGCAGTTTTCATCCACATGGTCATGTGAGACGGCTGTACGCCATATATAAACCTTATTATTATTGTTGTTATTATATATTCTTGCAAAGTACATACTAACTTACATTTAAGTATATTTATCTGTATCCTCATTGTATTTAACTATTACCAAATTATTATCAACTATTATCAACATTAGTTTCTTTTCTTGTTTAACGTTTTGTGTAACATAACATTTTATTGGGGTCACCTCACTGGTAAAATAAATACACGTCACCAACAAACCTACGTAACTGTACAAAGGATTGGCACGTTACATACATAATAGTGTAATACCTACTACTATATTATATTGTTCAAACATTGTGATTTGCGGACGACTTTGATTAAACGTTAAACGATAAAAAAATCGAATGAACCGTGAACACATAATGGTTTCTCGTGTTGTACTACATATATATATAATACTCATGAAATTTATGATTCACCGTTGTGCTTTACGCTTTTGGTTCCGGATGTTTATCCCGTATAATACATCGTACAGGCCGCAAGCACCTTAAACGCTATTGTTGATTTTGTACTCGGTTAAGTGATTTTGGTGAACACTCTGTATACATATATATATATATATATATATATACATTATTTGTAGCGAATGTTGATAGGATGCGGGAATATAGTGAATACATTCCCGAAGATAAGTACACACAACTGCATCAGCTCACCTATAGCTAACCTACTCGGTCCGGGGCGGGTTTTCACGGAATCTCACATTTTCATCGAGCCTTTGCAACGAATTTCTTTGATCAAAACGTTAAAATAATTTACACATCATCCTACCTTTGCCATTGCCACAGCGGGGAACGTGTCCCAAAGCAATTGCTCCTCTTCGCCTTGATGGCCCTGCCGCTGACCCTTGAATATCCTCGAAGCGGTCAACGTGGACGCGCCCATCCCGTCGCCGACCAAAAACACCACGTTTTTCGCCCTTCCCATTTTACCTTCGTAGCCGGCCAGCCGTTTTTTCAGCGCCACCCGCGCCTCTTCGTACCAGTACTCGCGTTCTGCGGACAAAAGAAAAAAAAAATGTAACACACTATAAGGTACGTACCTATATTATTATTACACTGAACCGTTTAAAATGTTCAGAGACGATGATTCATTGCGGTATTATTACACGCGCTCAAATAATAATAATTGCACTTTGTATTTTTCGTCAATACGCAGTACAAATTATAAGTACAACATAACATTAAATTTTATTATTTCGTTATTGGATAACTTTCTCATCATAAAAAATAAAAATATAAAATAAAATGCTTTTAGCAACTGCGGACTAGATACCGTGTCCATGTAATAATGTGATTTTTATTAGAGCTAAGTGTTATACATTCATGATAACAATTCAATGAGCTTTGTATGTCCTGTATTTAAGTTAATTATTATTAAGTTAAATAGGTTTGGTATTGACTTACTTAATTATATCTATTACATGAATTACATTGAAAACAAATACTTCAAATTTAAATTGTATTATTGCTAAAAATCCGTTACCTACACTCTACTATAAATAATAATATCATTATCTGAAGACAAGGTGAGAAAATATTTTTTAAGTAAACCATATTATTTTTTTTAAAAAAATCCAATGATAGTGAAAAATAAAGATAAATAGTAAATGTATTATAAGGTTTCTTTTTTAAATTTAATTTGCATTTTATTAGAATAATTACAGCAAAAAATTATAAGGTTAGTTCTTACATATTTTATATCATATCTATATAATATGTGTACTATAATAGCTTAAGACGTTTAGGTATACTAAAATCTAATAAAAATAAATAATAGATATATATGTGTATATGTATGAAATGCACATGTAAATATACTGATTATTGATCAATGTATCTAAATACACAAAAATGACTGCACTCACATTGTTTATATACTTATATTTTCTAACTGGTTTTAATCAAATATATTATAGTATAATAAATGTTTAATAAGAAAAATTTGGAATTTTAATGCACAATAATTAATTTACAATGATAATGACAATAAAATATCACCTAGCGTTAGCTAAATTAGGTTTCATAAAACATACATGTAGAGATTTTCAAGATAATATTGCTCTCAATTTATTATATTTTTCTTTAGTTCGTTCTCATCTTGAATATGCATGTTTATTATGGAGAAATAATACATCAAATCAATTACAATGTCTCTCGAAAGTACGAAATAATTTTTTGCAATTTTTATGCTACCAATGCAATGTACGTAGAATTCTTCACTCAGGTTATTCAGGTTATGATATTGCACATACATTTCTTTTTAATAACGCCATTAGATAAAAGATTTAAATTATTAACACTAAAATTTCTGTTTAAATTATTAAATAATTTTATTGACTGTGCAGAATTAATTGAACGTTTAAATTTCAAAATTAATCTTCCTAATGCAAGATATAAACACTTATTTTATTTACCCTGTATTTCAAAAAATTACCTTTCTTTATCTCCTTCGTATATTTTGATGCCAGCCGCGAATAGCACAAATAATATAGATTTCTTTCATACAACACTAGCAGATCTAAGTAAATTATTTTAATGTATACATAATAAATTCTGTATTATATTGATTTATAGATTTTTATACATATATATATATATATATTTTTTTGTATGCAGTTTATTGTTTATTGTTTATACTTACCATATTTATAATTAATTGTTATAACTTTTTTTACTTTCAAATATCATGTAAATTGGAATTTTATTTCCATAATAAAGATTATTATTATTATTATTATTATCGCGAACAGACGACGAATAGAAAAAATAAAAATAAAAATGACCATTAAACACACGTCGGTCCCTATATATATAAGTATCGGGCTCTATATAATATACGCACAGCAAATCGATGAATTGCTCTTCCACTTCCGGTATGACAAACCTGAAACCATGTGGTGTGTATTGTGAAGAAAAAAGAAGAGTGATGGAGTTGAAAGATACCCATACTCATACACGTAGTGGTGTTCGTCATTATTATTGATAGTATTCTCTCCGTATTCTGGCAATCTCGATAAAAATAATTATAACGAGTGAGTATTACAGATATAAACGTATAGTTATTATTATTTTTTTTTTCATCATTAATCCGTATATTTTAATGGCTAGAAATAAAAATTGTGTATTAATTGACTAAGAAACAGTGTACAATTTATTGAAAATTATAATATTGCAAACTTTTTAATTATGTGATTAAAACGTATACAGATTGATGTCAAACGAATCTTTTTTCTTTAAAAAATTCAAAAATTAAAGAATATTTATTATTTACCATTAGCGCAAATTACATTTAAAATTGTTTTCCATATTTTCTACATATAGTTTGTATTTTAATGAGTATTTCACAAATGTAATCAAACTATTGAAGATTTTTAATAATATTAATAAAATATAGACTAGAGCAAAGTAAACAAATTAACAATGAAACACTAATTTGCTACTATTAATAATAATTATTTGTAAAAAATACTAGGCATGAGTCATTTTTAAATGAATTTTTATTTTCATTCAAACGGTTGTATTTACTATTTAGGTAAATTGTTTTTAATTTACAACAATGTCGATGGATAAATATGTAAGATAATTATGTGTATTGTTTTGATAACTAACAATTCATTGTCTATATATTAAATTCACCACTTTGGTCTGTAGACAATTTCGAGCTTAGCATCGCGAACGATTAATACGTGACTATAGGTGCACTGTTTCAAAAAAATACTTCCTAGTAATATAATATTATGATAATTTATAATGTTTGTATCATGCAGCCAATTTGAGAAAAATATGTAAAAATTACTACAAAACCGATTTCTCCACGGAGTAAACGCAATGGTAATCTGCAAATGACATGAAAATTCGTCCACTTTTTCGCGTTATGTTAAATAATAATATCAATTTGTTCAAAACGCGTAGAACGAAAATTTAAACACGTATTCAACAACAGGAATACGTAGAATGCATCCGAACGCGAATAATGGCGAACAACGCACGATAATTTATTGGTATAGGTAATGTAAGTAGGTACGTAGTATTGTTTATTACAACTTCGGCACGTGAATTTCGCTCCGTTCTCTTGTACCATTTTGCAATAAAATATATTCAGAAAATGATTAGAATAATAATAATTACGGTACAATATGGTAATATATATAGCGTCGAGTGGTGTTTCGATAAAACTGTGTTTGAAGAAATCGCGAGCACGTGCGCTCCGTGTATAATTTATCACAGCAGGACGGAGGACATCCGCTGCTGCAGGTTGACGGGTACCACTGCTATCTTAAAATTAATCTAACCCCGGGGAGTATTTTCGTGCGGATACCTTACCGTAATCGATGTACGAATCGTGTTAACGGTACACCAGTGACGGTGGCGGCGGCGGCGGCGTCGTGAAACAAAATAAGAAATTTAATAACAAAGAATGATTTAAATGTATACACGCAGACGAATGCATTGTAGTGTATTATGAGCTTATTTCCGGTATTTCTCACATTTATAACAATAAACTACAACTATAACTAGTACTACAAAAAAAAAAAAAAATTAGTCATTCATATTATATTTGTATATTGCATAAAATTATATGTTTGCTAAGGGTAAAACAGGTGATTTGGGTATTGAAAACAATGTTATATTTTAGACAATACGATTATATACATTTTCATACACATACACTGTAATTGTATATCAAATATACTATATTACGTATTGAAAATGTAAATTGTAATTGTTGGCGAAAGTAATACACACAAAATCGGTTGATAAAATTAATTTATTTGCTCTTTGACTCTTTGATTATTTAACAATATAATATTATATATTATTATATTCCATGTTTTAAATATATGATAATAATAAACATAAACATAATTTTAAACATAGGAATATTCGATAGTAACAATTATTACGTTCAATACTAACCGTTAAATCAAGACATATATCATAAATGTTAACCTCTGTATATATAATCCAGTCACATCTTGCATCATGAAAACGTTCCAAATCTCGTTTTAATTTTGTACGATAACACCGTATAATTCTTATGTCTAAGTACTATTTTCAAAACACATATGATTTGCATGCGCACTGAATCGGTTGTTGTAATAATATTATGAACACAATTCCGGATCTCTTATTGCGTCTCGTTACCTAATATCATTATGTATATATTATTATAAACGCCCGTTATGCGTTTGCACGTGCGTAGCGTGTGTAAGGTGTGATGTTTTGCCGTCAAACAGTCTCGCTGAGTATATTTATCATGAGAACACGATGATGATTTTGGAAAGGACAGACGCAAGCTTTAAACAAGCGCACACTTATGGGATATACGTACAAGTAAAAACAATGATATTATTATTATATTTTCGTGCCAGCCACCGGAAAACCGCGGGAGAAAAACCCGATAAAACGCTGTGTACCTACAGTAGTTGTGGGTATTCGCGTTATGTTATGTAATTATTATCATCATTATTATTCTATTATCAACCGGTGTAAGAAACGAGACGGGGTGCAGTTTGTGAACATTGTCGGCCCGTCTCGTTCTTATGGACAACCGTCATCGTGTTTCTTGCCGCCAGATACGATGTATAATAACGCGATAACGTTGTCGCGCAGTGTTAGAACCGTCGAAAATACGAGTTGAGCCGACCAAACCAGGTGTAGGAATTATTACATAATGTTCCACGTGAAACGAATACGTCTTGCACTTCTTCGTCGTGTATTCAAATGTTCAACATCAAAACGGGTCATAACGCCCAGACCACCGCGATAAGTTACGGCGTATATTAAGAAGCGTGTTTATATTACACACGGTGCTTCAAAACGATTCGACAAATGCAATACATTTTCTTCCATCCAATATTTTTAATATTTTTACTTTTTTTTTACTTTTGAAACTCAAGTTTGAAAATCTAAAATTTTATTTTATCATTAAAAAATAATTACAATTTTTAGAATAACAATCTCTAACAGTACAACAATATTTGAAATTTGAGAATTTGGGTTTCGAAAATAAAGAAAAATGTTTAATAATATATTTTTAGTTAATTTTTAACTGAACAAAATTTATTGCATTTGTTGAATCATCTTGAAATACGCTGTATTGTACACTATATGTTATCTAAGAATAAAAATTTTAAATCCGTTAGTAAATTCGTGCATTATTGTAGAAATCATTAGAAACATTGATCTCGAAAACCATTCCCCTCCGACTTGTAAAACTTCAAACTAACCGTTAAAAAAAAAAAATATATATATAAAAAATGTATTTAGTAGTTATCTAGCTACTGCGCGTATTATTGTAAAACATGGTCGGAATTGGAATTAATTTTCAAAATATAAAAAACGAAGTCAATACTGCTAAGCGTGGACCGTCCTCAAGAAATTGAATATAAGCAATAGTACACATCCATTATTGGAAAGAGGTGTTGTGTGTGTGTGTGGTTACGTATCATTAGTGTATATAAGTTGATTTCTTATCACCTGCCTAGTCACAGGCTTACTGCTATGATTCTTGGAAATCCATAGTACAACACACACAAAGACACAATATTTTAAGATCAAAAAAGTTTCAACTCCAGTGCGCAGCTATAAAATTCCAAAAAGATGAAAAAAGTGCACCCTGTAGTACCGAATGCCCGATTTTAATTTTAAAACATACCTTTACGAAGTCCTTATTTTGTTTTTTTAGATTTCGAAGGAAATAGAATTTCAAATCAATATTTCAATACTATAGTACCAGATTCATTTTTATTTATTTTACATTTAAAATTTGCTCTTTTATAATACTTATAGTATGACTCAAAATATCCTACAAAACAAAAAAAAAATTCTAATAGGTAGTTATTTCAAAATTAAAATTTAACATCAAGTAGTACAGAATTTTTAATTTGCATTATATGGGTCATTGGGTCTAAAAATTTACCACAAAATTACCCACTTTCAAGAATATGAAGTAAAATATATAATTGATATGTATTAATCCATAGACTTTACATGGACTATGAAAATCAATATTCTTATCCTTCATTGATATTCCATCAAATCTTAAAATCAACTGGTATTTCAAAATGTCATGAGTAGATCCATTGTCTAAATATTTCCATTTTTCGTTATTTTACTTTTACATAGGACAATTTGAAATATCAAATGACACAATGTTGATTAGTGAACTCAATATAGGTTAATGTAGAATGGTTATAAGTTATAACATAGAAATTATTATGTCGATTATTTGTCAGGTACTTAAGAATTCTAGATGATTAAGATTTAAAATACTAATATAAGTTGTTATTTTTAATTGCCAACTGATAATGAAAATTTGAATTATTCGAAAAGGACTCGTGGTAAAATAATATGGTTGGATAGGATTACATATTGTAGATGTTAGGTTTATATTAGATGTTACAACGCAGTTAGAGATATATTGTTTACATAACTTTTCATCTGATTATAGAATATATTATATAAACTTTTAAGGTTTATTCGAAGTGAAATTTGTTCTGTCAAAACTATTCGACTGCAATATTTCATTTTTTCTATACTATTGTTTTTGTTTAATATATGTTCTTTTTTTATTGCTTTCTTAGAAAAAGTTATTAGGTAAAAATGTACATGTACCAATCGATATAAATTAATTATACAATATTATTAGAAAAAATAAAAATACTCCGGTTGAAAAGAGTTCTGAACAGTTAAAAACTAGGAAACGCTCAAAGCGATACCATTTTAATTCACTTAATTTTATTGGATAATCTTAAAAGATAAACAATAATAAAATTCTGAAAGAGAAACATACCATACATTATAAGATAGAAATTTAGAAAATACTATTATCAGAGTTTCGAAATGTAATTTGGTTTTGTCGATAGTCGAAAAAAAAGAGTTTAATTTAAGTCCAAGCATTTTATTGTTATGTTCAGTATCGTTTTTAGATAAAAAAAACTTACAGTGGACATGAATTTAACTCACCCTTTAAGTGATCTATAGATGGGTACCTATCTATAAGTCGTTATTCCGGGGGGACTGAACACTAAAACCAGAAAATCCAACTATGGTGAACGAAATGCGACCAGTGTCAAACACTACAGAAGACATTTTTACAGGAGTTTTTTTTATGCCAGATTAAAGTTTAAAACGTGATAATTCTAAGGGTTGACTTCAAAAAGTACCAAATGTTTTCTATATGTTTTAAAATTAATAACAAAGCTTGATTGTTCTTTTAAGATGTTTTAATGAAAATTTATCGATTTCATTATTCAGCCTGATACTTGTTTGTAAAATAATCAAAAAAAAAAAAAAAAAACAAACGACTTCATTTAGTCTTTTATAATTTTTTTTTTAATTATTTGAATGGAATATTTTAAATATATTTCTTTTTCTAAATATGAACAATAGATAGTTTAGAACATTACATTGTAAAATATTAATGGAAAATATTTATATATAATGTACAAGCTTAAACTCATTTATTTTTCATGCCTATCTGATACATTTTTGTTTTATTAAAAATCATGTTCAGTTAACTATTTATCAAAATTATAATAATTTTTATCCTATACTACAGATGACCTCTCTTATAATATTGATTTAAAAACTAAACGAATAAAAACACAATTAATATATTGTAACATTAATAATACGACACTATAATAATCACGAAATTTGGCTTGAACTATAATGGAATAATAATAATTAATAATTATGCATATTGTGCTAGGTATTATCATTGGGTAATCTGTCATTCTATATTTTGTTTTATTTTCATTAAACCTACTTATTGTACAAAATGTATGTATAGATTGTAGATTTTCTTTATTTTTAAAAAAAATATACGATTTCTTCTATCGACCATATAATATACAATGAACACACGGTACCGTATTAGTGTGAAGTTCCTATACATGACTGGAGGTTTGTAATATCTAACTCTGTATGACATGAAAACAAATCACTTGTTTATTCATAATATTGTAAGACATATTAATAATCTCTTGATCAGTTAAAAAATATAACTACAAATGAATATATTTATTAAAACAATGAGTTAAAAATTATTAAAAACTTTGATGTTAAATCAGTAAGAAATGGTCATAGTTCTATTTTTTTAAGATCGAATAAATATTATTTTAATATGAGAGGATTTAATATATTATTCTTTTATATTTCACATCGATCTAATTAGTCGTTCTGATACGAAAAAGTTGTTTGAAAAACCCAGTATATCATCGTAAAATCCAATCAAAACTTTGGAAAGGAAAATTACTATTGCACGTCTTATTCTTACAGTGTTTACGGTTTCAAAACCAACTATATTAAGAAAGCAATACACAAAATAAGACGCATGTGACATATTTATAGTATTAATGTAACTTCTTAGAAATAATATCGTACAACATTATTTTAACTGATAGTCATAATTTTTTTATTATTATTAGGCGATAGAAAATATTAATTATGACATGATGTACTACCCACGCGTAGGAAATTTCGTTTGGTATCGAATTTCTTTTCATGAATAATATGCTTTGGTGGGCATTATAGTGGAATATCGATATGTATATTTATTTCTCGGATAATTACATTTTGAGTATAATGATTGCTTGAAGAAAAAATGTAATTTACTGTCAATTTGGTAGTTTAATGTTGACGCAACTAAAATTAGCCGTAGGTAAATTTTATTTCCTTATACTTGGTAGGTGTTGACATTTATCATAAGGAACAACCGTCAACGACCTTTGCAATAAGTCATTCAATAAGTCATTCTCCAGAATAATAAAATTTAGTTGTATTTTATTTAAAACGAATTTGGTTGTCAATTATATTAGTTATTACTTATAAATATTTAAATATATGTTTGGTGGATGTATGTAATTTATAAATTAGAAAATTACTATCATAAGAGCTGTAATGAGCGATAAGGCGTTGCCGAATTTTAATCAAAGTCGCATTGCGTCTCAAACTGGTTACCATTATCCGTGTAAACAAAAATATACCAAACGTTATGTTGTTATCTTCTTTAAACTCCAACTCATGTAGACAAAAATCCTTATATGTTTTGCCCACCAAATCGGTTTATCATATTATAGTGACCGACGTTGACAATATAGAATCCACTGCCATGCCATGTCAATTAATACAATCGTTGATGGTGAGCAATGCATCATGAACAAAAAAAAAAAAAACAATAATGATCGTACCAATTTATATTTAAATTATACTTACAATTAAATTGCACTGCTCTTATAAAGACGTTGTTTGCTCACGAGTGCAAAAGTTTATTACAAAATCCCTTACTAATGAAGCTTCCAATTATAATCACGAACTATTACTATCAAAATTCCTTTCGGACCTTACTTCACTACTTAATCCTGCATTTCTCTCCTCAATTCAACTTTGTAAAAATGAAACAACTCATTTTATAATGTTTTTATTATTATTTCATAATTTGAAATTATTTCAGTAATAAATTATTTTCTAATATACCTTCATTATGTCAACAACCAACTATCACTATATTGTATCGAACGCATAATCAAACTAATTTTATTGTATAAATTTCATAATTATTATTATTTCACTATATATGTTATATTAAATATTAAAATTAATCAATATTAGGTAGTCAATGGGTAGTTTCTGCCTTCATGTTTTTTTTTTTTTCATTGTTATTTTTGCTTTTATAAAATAAATACCTACTTTTATTGTGCAACTAATATACATATTATATGTATTTTGTTTAAAATTAAATTAAAATATTATTATGAATACATTATGTTATAATATTTTCTTTTTTTTTTTTTGTTTAAATATTAAATTTTTATAAAGTTATACTAGGATTAACACTTACACTTTCATCAATTCTCATTATAGATGAATTTATAACTTGCTTCTTCAAATAAATAATTATTTAGTAAAAATAAATACAATCATATTTATAGGTTATACATGTTACATGTCTTTTGGATGTAAAAAAATAAATTTATTTTACAATATTTTCTTTCTCTCTTTATGTGTAATATCATTTTTGTGGATAATCAATTCACTAGGCATTTTATATAGCCCCATTATTGATATTGAATCTGATTTAAGAGGTCATTATTCAAACTTCTCAGTAGTTCTCAAGAATATTGTAAAAAAAGTAACAGTCATTTTTATGGCCTACTTGCTTTTAACAATGCCTTTACTTATTATTTTGTTGAAATTAAAACGAGAAGAAAAAGAAACAAACGTTGTGAACTTATAGAGGCTAGAAGAGTCGAATTCTGACGGATTATTTGCAGACCAAGGGGCATAAAAACTCAGTATAATCTCGATAATGCCCTTAAAAATGTAAATTCAAGTCAACCTAGCGTACAATTTCGTACAATATTATATTGCAAACAAAAATAGTTGGTATAGATGTTTATGATCTGAATATAAAAATATTAATTCAAAATGATTTTATAATTACTATAATGTACGTACATAAAATCATATTAGACAAATACGAATACACTAATCCTCTATCAACACATAATTATTGCAAAATTGTTATAATATTATTATTATAAATGCAAGTGCTGTTTTTTTAAATAATACTGTATATCAATTAATGTACTAAATACATCGTAAAGCGAAATAACTTTACAATTTATTTTCATAACTTGCCAGAAATTCAAATTTGATAATATGTTTAATTTATATATGGCACGTTCGGATGTGTGGTGCAATAACCATACAGGTATATCTTTAAACAACAATGTTGAATTAATCATCGCTCGAGTGTGAACTAGTTAAAATATTGTTATAATAATATGCACGTCTTGCGTGCATTGTAATCTATGTAAAATATATTTGGGGTGAAGTGTTCGGGCGTGTTCCACATAATAGATACGAGACCAAAATTAATTAATATGTGTTGAAAAACTATCGTGACAAGAGTGAAAGGGGAACGCAATAACACCAATCTTACTAACTAATGTGTGCCTGTGTGTCATTACATTCGATAAAAGTTGTTTAATCGATCATCTCATAAGATTTAGCCGATTTTTTACAAAAAATAAATAAAAATAAAATTTACATTTTACAATTTATCAAATGTAATTATTATAATATCATTGCATTGGAATATTAGACGTTTTAGTTTATAATAAATATTAGTAATGAAATCATAAGCCATTAAAGAGTCTTAACAATAATTAAGTGTGTACCTACGTCAATACGTAAATTCCGGTAAGTGATACTAGTTGTATATGCTAATGCTATAAAATGTCTTGGTACCTACTACAAAAATTAAAAAAGAACCGGATGGGGACTCGCTCTGCTGTACAGTAGAGTATGAAGTGGACATCGTTCATAGGATAGGTTATTATAATGAATTAAACCTGAACGCAATATAGGTATACGAAAAACGACTCTGAACGAAAAAGATTAGTTAGTCTCAAATAGGTAGATATCTATATTATATATAAAATTCGTAAGTTTTTGAATAATATTGATTAAGTAATTTTGTGAATGGTGTAGTCTCATGTTCAAACAGTAAAATAACGTACCTAGCCTATTCTATTTCTTTTCTTTCAATTATTTTTAATACCTAGATAATATAGAATAGTAATTATAACTTTCATAACACTTAACAATAGTTTGCAATACATTTTATATCTATACATCTCACACATTTACGTTTTCGGATCACAATAAGGTTTTTTTTCTATTTGTATAGTATTATTTCAAGTGCACTAAGAATAATACATATATATATATTTATTTATTTTTATATTTTTTATGTAACTACGTCACTTTACACCACCTGTGATTGCGAATTATTTGCTTGACGACGTGCCCACGCACATCCAAATACGGTTCAGAAGTGTACAATTATTTGCTTTCTTTGAATCTAAGTTTATCTATTTGAGCAATAAATACTTACTTTTATTTTCTTTTTAGTTCTATTTTTTTTTTTTTCGATACAAATGGTGCAGTTGTTTGTATTGTTTATCACGTAACGTTCATATTATGAATTGAATTCCTCTTGATGCTCATGTTTTGTTATTAGCACTTTAGTAACCTATGTACTTAACCGAATAGATGGTCCATTATTGGCAAATAGTTCTATAATGTCTGCGTAACTAAGTATGTTGTATTTAAAACCAACAGCCTACGAACTTAACAATAAAATGTGTTATCCATTGCCTTTGAATTCAATTCAATCATAATTACTTATCTATAAAACAATGGTTTGCATACTCCACACAACCGAAATAAAATACACTTATTCATTTTGTTTCAACTCACGATTAAAAAATAATTAGTGTATAAATGTATAATGTATATGTATTGTATACGAAACATGTACGTTTACTATAAAATTTAAAGTGTAAAAGTATAAAAAATCTTAAAATATTCAATAATTTAAAATGTATTATTATATTATTAAATTTTGTATTTTTTAAGTCTATAGATTATTTTCAAACCACTGTGTATAAGTAAATGCAATATTATCAACTTATCTTAAGTCTAACTGTTACACTAAATTGAATATTTTAAAATTGTTATATTATTTTTTCATCATTAAAATTAGTATTACATAATCTATTTAATAAAACAATGTTGATATTAAGCGTAATCGAGGTTGTTGATGTTAGCTATTGAAGAAATTTTGAGAGAAGAAGGCTATTTAATGTATTTAAATTAAATATATTAAATAAAATAAATACGATATAATTATTTTACCCAAAAAGTAATAATGATTAGACTTTACGAAAAAAAAAAAAATGTTTATAATAATACTTGTATAATAAAATTGTATCTTATTGGAAAACTTTTCAAACTATATAGAATTAAAGTTTCGTGATCAGAATATACTCGATAGTATATAGATAGATATTATACCTTTTTCGTAATAAATTAAAATATTTAAAATATTGAAACAAGTGTTGATGATACTTAAATTTTAATATAACTTGTATACAATTAGTTTTTAAAGTTTGCTTTAAATGGTTAAACAAAATTAAAATGAATGATTAAAGCATGAATAGATTAAAAGTATTATATCATTCATAGTTATTTTCATCCATGAAGCTAGGTTTTCGATAAAATTTCTTTATCTTCTTATTTTGGATTCTCCATACATCGAAACAGGAGTCAAATATTTTCCGTGATAAATTCCGTTGAAAGACTAGAAATTTATTTTGTTGTTTTTATGAAGTGTTTAAGTTTTTCAACTTTATACATATCACCATAGACAAGATCAAAGTTGTATGGACCATGTAGATTATTAATATAACCAAATTATACTCATGAAGCCAATATATTTTTTTTGAGATATTAAATAGTACATAATAATTATTAAATACTAAAGTTTGGTTCTTTAATACTATATTCTTTGATGTTAGTTGAAGAAACTTCGAACCGTAATAGCTAGCACAATTTAAATGAGTAAACGTAGTATTAAGTACTCCAAATTATCTACTGGTAGCTATACATTAAATATAAACTCGTTTACACCATAATATAGTGTTATATAAGTGACAAAATTTTCATGAGAAGTATACTAATATGATGTTTTAACAAGCGTCATCCATATAAATTTTATTGTTTTTGAAATTTCATATGAAGTACCATTTTTTTAAACTTAGAGTATGATTTTTAAAAGAACATTAAAAACATTAAATAATTACAAAAAAAAAAATCTTTTGGCTATATGTCTATTAATATTTATTGAAAACGAAATGTGAGTGCAATTTATAAATTTACTCCAGAAAATTATGTCATTGGTGAGTTGCAGTTTTATATAAAATAATTAAAATCAAATATAATATAATATATATATGAGGTTGATACTATTCGTATATTTTAAATTCAATTTTACGATTATCTATATTATTGAACAGTTAACCTGTATCAAATATGAACTGTAGTATAATATATATTGATAAATAATACGAATTTCAAGAATATAATTAAACATATAAAATGATGTAGTCATAAATTACTATTTTACCAATAATTTGAACTCATATAACTGAATATATCGTTATTATTAGTGAAAATATCTTATTATAATCAATTTCACCAAAAATATAACCCAAGGTGGTAATTCTTTATCCTAATGTTTAAAATGTAAAATACAACAAATGAGAACGAGACGGTTTTTTAGGCAAATAGAAAATTAATATCGGATAGTATCGAATAATATAGTATAGACACTAACTATAAATGCCAAATGACGACACCGTCAACCAACGAACCAACCCAAAGCCTTGTTATATGCCATGTAATTTAAAAACCCAATGATCTTTAACAACTAATACTATAAAATTTATAATAAAAAAAACCATGTTTAATAAAATGATAAATAGTTTTGGCTCGGTACCTCAGATCTTTAAACTTTGTGTTCTATTAAACAAAACGAAATATTAAATGCAATGGGGAAAATATCGTATTGTAATAATAGTAGTTTATGTTTTCATTAATAAATGTACTCAATCTATGTAATTCGAAAAGTTTATTTATATTAGTAAATATAATTTTCTTTTCTTTTTCTTTTTTTTGTTGCAATGACATTTTTAATCCGAATTTACCATCAAATGACATTTTATACAATATACATTAGTACGTACGTAATAGTATATTAATATAATGAACTCTCAAGATCAATTTTACTTTTCAAGCAACTTTTAGTGTTCCATCATCATAAGCAAATTATTTTAAAAGAGAAGAGACTAGTTTATACTTTTAAAATAATATTTATTTATTATAACAAGCTAATTTTATTTTTCTTCATTGTAATTTATTGTCATTGTTGGGTATAGTTATATTGTTTGTTAACATCAACAATAGCTAAGAATCGTACATTATATAAAGCCTGTAAATGATATCTGTTCAGTTGACATTTATACATACTAAGTACTACACATTTAAAAATATGCTTAGATCCCAATTTCTTTTCACTTAATAATGTACAACATTAAAAAAACGTAATTATCATGATTTTCACACGGTAGTGTTAAAATAAAAATGAAAAATTGGTAATTTCACCCTTAAGAAATGAACTAAGATTTAGTTTTAACATGAAAATAACAAGACTTTTTTATTAAGTACAATACATTGTTAAAAACATCTAAATTAAAATTAAAATTAAAATTAAATATAATCTCGCTAAATGTTTAATTAAAATTATTTGTATAAAAATCTAAAAAAGTTAAGAGTAAATTAAAAACAAATTTCTTTAGATCATTGTAAAATAAGTTTTTTCTTTTTTCTCAACTATATTTTATACAACTGTATATTTAGAGTAGCGAGAATATATCATGTTTTAATTACTTTTGTTTATACTTTCCTTGTTTCTTTACCTTAAATGTAATGTTTATTAATTTGATTCAATTACACAAAGTTATTTGAGACAACCAAGATTTAAAGAGCCTCAATTAAATTTTTTAAATACATAGATAAAGTGAATCCTATTCTATGTACAATTTTTAATCTGGATGGCTTAAGTTACAAAATAATGTGTCATTGAATATTTTTTTAAAGCTTTTGCAGAAAATAATTACGACTTAACAATTTTAAATCAGATAACATAGATATACATTATTATACATTAACTTATATATTCTAATTATTAGACTACACAGGTTAGGGTTGAATTAAATCTAACAATATAATTAACAAGAATGTGAAATATGAAGTAAATAAAATAATGCTAAAAACAACTAGGGATACCTATTTGATGTAAGACAGACATATATGAAAAAAAAAATGATTTTGTAATACATTTTAACTCGGACACGAAATAATATTTCAAAATACGTCCATCAATGTTAGATTAATAAGTATAACTGCATAGAATTTACTTTTGTTTATAGGAGTCTTAAATTTTACAACGGTTATTTACGCTGAATACAAATCTAAATTTAAAGAGGCCTGAGTTTTTATACTTTGAGCAACCTTTATAGTTGCACTACATGTTACCTATTAATATTATCATTAAGAAATATAATTCTATAAAATATCATAGTTTAGAGCAGGTATGAACTTTTTCCACGTATAATGCACTATTTATAAGATGAAGTTCACATAGATCCGTGAAACTCATAAGTATGTTACTGGAGGTTTGAGTAAATTTTTACGAGGGAAGGAGTAATATTTTCTAAGATATTTAGTCTATCGTATTGATTTTAAATTGATGTTATTTTATCTAAATGATCTATAATATAACTGCTACATAGCTTTGGACATTAACACTATCTAGTGTAATATTTATTTTTATAGACGATTTTTTTTTGCCGTTCTTATAATATCTTCTTCTAATCTACATTAGTAGATTTATATACAATGTCATAATAACACTTGATTTGTTCATAAAAAAATTGATTTTCTGCAAAATCAAGTATAGTACTTTTAATAGGAAAAAACCTATTAATTTTGAACAATTAACAATTTTGTCGACAAGCAAAGTGAAAATGCTTTTAGTTCTTTAACAGTATGTAAGGGCTGCCAATTTACATGGTTTGACATTTTTGCATTTATCTTGTACCAGAATATTTTTCTTTACTTTAAGAAAGTCAAATCAAAATAATATTATATTAAATTATTAAAAAATTCGTTCACTTATTTTTAAGATGCTAATCTGAATAATCGTGCATCAAAGCGTGTTCTCGTCAGCGTATTTTTTTTAATTTTTTTTTTTTTATTATTATTTTTATTATTTAAATACAAATAAAATTATTATAAACCACCGACCGTTTTTATACATTACTTTTTTCTATTAACAATTTCGAAAAAATGTTATTAATTCTAGATTTAGAATTCATTTGTCATTAGATTATTGCTTGAATATTTTTCACAAAAGCTATTTAATTAAGTAATTTGTTATTCCCCATATTTTTTTTTTTTAATTTTAATTTCCATTTTTATCTTTGAATCGATACATTTAAATTATAATATTTAATAATTATATTCGGTTTATTTATCTCATTGGTCTTTTTATTTCTTAATTCTTAACATATAGCCGTATAGGTAGAAATGGTTTATTTGATTTTAAAACTAGTTATTATTAATTCATTATGAAACAGTATTTTGTTAACTTTAGGTAAGAAAATAAGTGAAATATTAATGAAATTAAAAGAGTACCTAATACATTTAAAATAAATTGTATTTCACAAATACTGATTTTTATTAAAAAGACAGTTGGAAAAATAAATATAACCCTATATAATTAATTGATTATTTTTTGATGCGGTCTAAGTAATTTTTGATGAAGTTGCATCGTTTATGAAAAAATAAAACTTAACATGAAAAAAATTTAAACGAAACATGTGTTTAAAGTTTAAACTTCAAAACAAATACTTTATCAATAATATAATCTTTAAGACAGGTTTTTCAAAAGCTTTTGAAAAACACAAACATGTGAAATTTAAAATAGTGACTATTTTTTTCTACTTAAAATACTTTAGGTAATCATTTATTACGTTTTTATGTTATACTATGTATTTGACACAAACATTAATATGGTTGTACAAGATACAAGATTACAAAGATTGAACTTTTTTTCCAGGTTTTAATGGTTGTAGCTATATATAATAGGTAGCCAATTAAAACAAAAGTTGAAAAATCTTAAACATTTTATTTTAGTTTTTAGTTTTGAATTAAATATGTACAGATACAGTTTGATTTTGAATTGCAATTTGCGAATTTTTAATATCATGAAAAAATTATTTTATTACTTTTAAATCATTCAAATATTTACCACAAGACATCTGATACGTGTCAAATATTTGAACTATTTATAGAACTATAAAAAGACTAAACGAAGATAATTACGGAAATTATCCTTTAGTAGTTATATATTGCGATTAAAAACATTAATATTCAAAGTACGTACGTTCAAATGTAATAAATACTCAATGGTAGTGCCTATACGTAAATCATTCACTTGGATAAATACACTATTATAATGCACTTTTCACGCGATGGGGCAAATGGATCTGAACTTCTGAAGCGATAAAAATTAAATAAACAAATATATTATAAAAACGGAATACATTCCAATAGCGTTTATATAATGGATTGTAGGTGCATGGCGTGTAGGACGTAAAAGGCACTGCAAATAAATTCATAATATTATGTAAGTATATAAGTATTAAACTACAACTACATACTTCAAGCCCCACCATCATTGCAGTGAAATTACTTTTTACCCATGGACTACTTGTAGTTTTGGTAGGTAAAATACGTAAGCAATATGACGTGTGCCCATGTACCGATATTTAATTTTTCGATATAAAGCGTATTTTTTTAAATAAAAACACACGTGCCATAATTTTACAATGGTTGTTATTTTAAAAAAGGCATACTCAAGGTTTGGATGGATTAAGTACAGTTGGACGGTTGCAAAAATCATAAAATGGATTCGTCTTCATCGTCAATTTCGCTTTAACTGCATATCATTTCCAAGAACAACTAACACGGTCTAGGACATCTCGGCGTGGTCGTTTCGGTGTAGCCATTTCGGCGTGCATTCAATTCTTTTAGACTTATATTCTTTAATTTGATTTTTATTATAAATTTGCTGTATGCCAGTATAGTATATGATTCTAAACACGCTATATAAATTATCTTAAACTAGTTTTACCTATTTTGCAACAAGATTTTAAAAGCATTATAGAGATAAGATAATTTTTATTGTCTGATATATTTAATATCTTTTTTATGCGTTTGGTGCAACGATTCGGTTTCTGCTTATGGTAAGTTTT
>JAIPRK010002327.1:0-22602 GCA_025469195.1 Chaitophorus viminalis | reverse complement strand
TATTATTATTATTATTATTATTATTATTATTATTATTATTATTATTATTATTATTATTATTATTATTATTATTATTATTATTATTATTATTATTACACTATTGTATATTTATAAGTGTTTAAACAAATAGGGCGAACAGGTGGTGACAATATCATGATAATATTTTGGACGTGTTGACGTGACGAGCAATGGGTTTATCTCCAATACGAGTTCGGTTACCGTGCATCAGAGCGGATTACGGACAAACGCGAGAAACGGATTTGGAATTCGCAGCACAACACTACTCCGCATATTATATGTTATATTATTTTGTTATATGTTTAATCAATCATCATTGTTGTACTACTATACTTTTTTGTGAAAATATGTTATAATAATGTATAATTTAGTAAAAAATATATTTGGGGGGAGGTTCAACCCCAAACCCCATCTGGGTGCGCCATTGGTACGTACAGTTGCTATTTAATATTGTTAAAATTATCTTGGTCAATAAGTTTACGTTAATTGTGTAGAATAAAAAGATAAAAGACTAAAGAAATAAAGGCACTCCGATGGTGATCGTGTGACTTGATCATTATAGGGAGCTTATGATTTTTCAAGTATCGACTACATTTGTTTTGCGTGTGTCTATACATCGATTCAATCGGCGTATAATACGACACAGTTCATATACCTCATCATCGTGCCAGGAGCGACCTGCGTGCAGGACACTATACACATACACAGGTGTACCTGTCGCCGTGATTTTCTCTGCCATGAAATAATAATGCGGGGTTTGGATTATTGTTTCAAATTCTTTCTTTCACCAGAAACATCGTACCTTGCATATTGAAACAGTACTTTTGTATCGAAACCTGATCTTGATGTCGTATACGCCCACACTTATTATAATAATACGATAATTGGCAATATCAAAAATAGGTATTCATGTCACAGCATAATTATTATTAATGCAAATTATCTAACACGTTAAATCCCTTCTTTGATTCTCCGGTCATCTGAGCGATATAACGCCAACATATAACATAATCGAGGAAGGATTTTTTTCTTCTGTAGTCTCGGACTTCTCAAGTTCCCTTTTGATTTTTGTTATGCTGACGTTTTTTTTTTATATATATTTCAATTATGCGTTACATATATGTGTGTGTGTAATTTGACGACAAATCATTAAAATACATCATGTACTAAACGATTGTAAATCACTATTTTTAATTTAAACCAGTATATGGTTCTCTGCAATGGTTGGTCCGCAGTTATGTTCAAAGTAAAAATATTTTTTATTTTGAACACCTTATAAACTTGATATGATTTCAAACGCAATAAAAAAAAAAAATTTTGCCCCATCTGCCAGTAAAGTTCAAAAAGCAATGCAATAATAAATAATTATTTAACTGCCCAACTCGTAATCAAATATATTGCGATTATTAGTTATACTAATACTATACGTAAAAATAAGATAATATTTAAAGAGTGTGATCAAATGAATATAGTAATTTTTCGAGAGACCTTGAGTTTCATATTTTTATTACAAAACAGTGCATAAAATTAAAAATAATCGTACAAAGAATATTTATTTTCTTCATAAGCTTATTATTATTCAAAAGATGGGTCTCTGGTTCAATTTAAGTTTTAGCTTAGCACCCGAAGTTTTTTTTTTTTACTAATTTTGAACGTGATTTTGAGTTTCATACCAAAGAATATTCGATTTTAACACTTAATTATAATAATATTACGAGTGTATGTGGCTTTGTGGCGATGATGCCCATTTGGATGGTGACGGTAAACGCACGAGTTGCTGGAGTTGGGCTACGTCTACATTTCTGTAAGAACTGTCGTTGCGTGAACGTAATAATATAATATAAGTATTAGATTATTATTTTACCTGACGACGAGTCTTTGGGGGCGTGATCTATAGTCAACCTTTGAAAATGACTATGTGAACAATATACGGGTGGGACGTCAGAGCTCAACGTCGTGCTGGACTACGCGCTGTTTTCGGTATATGTAATCGTTTATTATACGTTATTAAGTACCTACATATAATATAACATAGAATTGCAAAAGTGACAATTTATCGACAAGTATGGATGGACAAAGGTGTGGAACGATGAGTTTTGGTTTCTGCACACAGTCCAATACTATTTCGTTGAACCCAGAGTAAAGCGTGCGGTGTGCGGCTTGAGAATGACGGGGTTATAAGTTAAAGAGATCTACCAGTGAGACGCTTTTTTTTTTTTGATTGTTTCATACGGCTCTGATACGACTAAAAATGATCGTCAAGACGGTCTTCAGCCGAGTGTGAAACACGATAATACGCAACTATAATATTATTAAAACGCGTTATACAAGAGTATGGGACCGAAAGAAAAAAATACAAATTTACTGCGATGGTATGTTGTGTTTAATTTACACTCAAATACGTAAATACACTTCAATTACATACGCATAAATATATATAGATATAATATGATACAACAATGTCAAATAATAATCATTTTTTCACATACCACGTACGTTTACTGTATCTCGTTTTGTTTTTAATCTGATAAATATTGATAAACATGGAGGACAAAATTGAAGAACGATGGGTGTTAGAAGTTTCCTATTAAATTAATATCCTATTTTACTCTCGTAAATAATTAAAAATATTGATGGTTTCGCTGATAGTGCATAAATTGTCCATAAAGGTGTTCGTTATTTTTACCCGTAAACTTTTCCCTTGTAAACCACACGCCTATAGCAGCTTATACATATAGATATAATATAACGTATAACTACAATGTTAACATTTTTCGTCCTTAGAATAGTTAATAATATAATATCACAGAATTGTGAGGAAAAAAAAACAATTGAAGTCATACATATTTCGGATTATTTTTTTATTCCACCGCAAATGGCCAATAGGGACGATAATATTATCACGTCTAAATATATATATGCACCGATTGAGTAGAGTTTTCGCGTACAAAAACGTTGTACCGGTGTACGTTTTCGGTATATAAACGTGCGCGTCTTATCTCGACCGGCCACGAGGGTCAAACCGGTAGCGCTCGTCTTTCGGCCCCGAGCGCAATCGTTTCAGTCCACAGCGATGATCCGGCCAAGCGAATTTTGCACCATCTGCGTGTAAACATCAAACATATTCATTGACCGCCTCCGTCGTGGGCACAGGACTACTATAGAATTCACTTACGCACATGTATGCACGCTCCCACGTACACGACACGCATCATACGTACACGTATATTGTAGTCATGTCCACGAAACGAGTTCAAACAAAACTGACTGTACGCGGGTGGTTATTTAAATTTTATTCGAACATATTTCGATTCTTTTGGTTTTACAATGATGTGGTTTTTTTTTTTGTGGGGATCTGACGACAATTTTTTTGGCAGTACAATTGCTTCTATTTTCTTAAACAGCAGCTTTCCTGAAATTAAAATGAATGTAGATGGTACTTGGGCATGTCAAAAATAAAGTTTTTCAATATTTTTTAAAAGCATCGAAAAAAAAACACAAAAAAATTACAAAAAACGAGAAATTTCTATGCAAAACCATGTTCGGACAACATACAATTTTTTAAAATACTCTAACTCGAAAACAGAAAACCGCAAATATTTGAAATTTTCACTAAATATTTACATTGACGTTTTCTATACATGGTTAAGTTTTCAAAGTATTTTGACATATTTTGACATATTTATATACAATTTAAATTTTCAATTTTTCTAAGTTTTTTTTAAATATCGATAAAAGAAATATAGATGTAAGAAAACTCTTGAAAATTTAATATAAGGTTTACTATAAATTATAATTATTGGAACTAAAATAAATTGAAAATCGTTCAACACAAATTTTTTTTATAAGCCCATAAATTTCAAGTTTGTATAAAATATGTCAAAATCGTGATAATTTGCATGTTATTTTGTAGTTCAAAATTCATAAAATGTTTTCTATTTAAACTTAAGGTTCAAAATTTTAATACTATGTTATCCAAAAGTTAATTTTCAAAAAACTTTAAAAGAATATGGTCCTCACAGTCCTCCTATTTATCGCATAGGTTGATATTTTTATGACGTACACTCTGTACGTGGTGGGTGGCGGACGAATGTAGAAATGAATTCGATGCAGTGATAATAATATCAAGAAAATATTCCTATATACGCGCTCGCGTAGCTATAATAGCACTCTGTTAGTATATTATTATTATTACTCTGACTACTATTACTATTATTATATTCTGTGCAGTTCGTAATTATAACTTTACGCAGGACCGAATGAATGGTGTAGTGAGGGGGGGGGGGGTTACGCGAGGGTTCCGGAGGATCGTGTCACCGTTAACATACCGCGTGGTGTATACAACGACCCTAGAAATAATTAAATAAATAAATTATTCGCGGGTAAGGTACACGATGATTCTGCTCCTCGAGCAGAACAACAACGCTCTTATAGTCATTCCCTCTCCCTCGCCCCCCCTGACTATAAAATGTAATAATATTTAAGGGTCCAAATATTATCTCACCTTACAGATGCGGGATAGGTGAAAAGTATAGCCGGTATGTATGATACGACCGCATTTGAATTACGTAATAATATACATCGGCGTAACGCAATTAAAAATAATGCATAATTGATTATTGTTCGCCGTCGTCCGTATATTATATAATATAATACTGCAGTTATCAAAATACAACGTCAATGAGGTACAGCATATTTATATTAATTAAGTTATTTCTGTATAACTATTTTTCTTCAAACATTATAAAAGCTTGGCTAGTAATTTAATACTATAAATTATTGGTCAAATAATATTACAATAAATATTATGTTTCAACCAGTTTAAATAGTATTATATGATAAGGTAGAAAACAAAATAATAATGTTGTCTTCGGTGATGGACTTGAAAACGTTTGCAGTGAATGTATATCAAATTGGATTGGTATACATACACGACATGATTAAAATTTATAAATGTTATACAAAATAGCTATAAATATTATTTACTAACATTCAATCAGGAAATAGTCATCCGCATAAACATACAACATATGAATTGTAAATATAAAAGACACAATGTTCATCAGTTCCTTATAATCACCATAGATACAACCGATGAACTCCGGATGACTATTTTCCGTAAGTACCATAAATATATACTATTGTTAAATACTAATTACTAACTGAATAAAATGACTATTATTCTTTGTTTGGACTGCATTTCCTATTACGCTCTCTTGCTACGGTTCAAATATTATTTAAAGGGTCTTGAAACTCCTCCTTAACTTACTTAACCCGGTTTCCCAACCCTGTTACACGTTTATCATTGAATAATTTTTGTATGTATTAATAAAGTGCTTTTACAGTTTTTCATCTGTGTGTTAAGTCTACTGTGGTTACCGTACGATCGCTACGAGACAAATGCGTTAAATAAGTTTTTGCTTAATCTATTGCGCGTTATTATATATTATATTGTGTTGAAGTGATTAGTATATATATATATATATATGTAACAGAGAGACGATCTCATAAGTATATAATCCACAAACAATACATTCATATTATATTTTTAATATTTTATCGTTTTGAATTTAAGTATTAGAAAATCGATTAGGTAGTACATTATTATACTATTCCCCTTAGTCGACGAAAAGCTGCTGTCGTGCTTCTCGAGCAGCATTATGAATTATAATGTTATAGATAAACCACGTGTCTATGAGTTTATAATATATTCCGTACTATCCACGACGCTGTAGTCCTAAAATCGAGTTTACTATAATATGAAGCCCACGTTGTGTAATATAACAAGTTATGAGCGAGTGCTGCGAAATAACAATGTCTAATATTTTATTATATATATTGCCGGAGTCATAAAAGCAATAACTTAAATATCGTTGAGTCAAGTACAAGACGTATAATGAACGCGCAGAAAAAATCACATAATTTCCATGAGGCTTTTAAATCTTCAAAAATTATAGGCCTATTTTAACTGAAAATCTTCAGTCCTATATCACAGTCTATATATACACTGAACTTCTTTAGTTCGGCGTGATGATGCACAGTGGGTATTCGTTCAATGGTGGTGAGTAACATTAATTTTGTTTCTCTATTTCATTATTCGGTTGTGTTCACATCAAATATTTCTGTTGTTAAAGCTTTTCTTTGTTTTTTTTTTCATATTTCACTTAAATCTAAAACGTAATTGTTCTCGACTTGCAAGTGCATAACATATACTGTACAGCGTTTAAATATTCAATATTGTAACATAATATACCCTTACCGATCGAACACGGATAAAAGATTGTAGTTATGAGAAAAAAACTTAAATGTACAATAATATTGCGTGTACGAGACGCAGACAAAAACTATACGCTTATACAATATGGATCGTGATCACCCGTTGAACTAAGACTACAGTACGTCTTACAGGATTATACAATGATTGCAACTTTCGCAAAATGTTCTGAAAGTGTACCTGCTGTCATCTATAAACTGTGCGATGGTAATTGTATATATATATTATGTAACGAATTATCAAAATTGCCTGCATAGAGTCTCTTGAAAAACAACATCGTCGTCCCTCTTTTAACAAGACTAATTTCATTTTATCCATAAACAACCAGGCGCACTTAGATGAAAAATAAAGTACGAACGTCGACCAGCCAAATCGTGGTCAGTAAATACCGGGCTCGTAAATGTGTAGGTACCTAGTACCTACTCGATACAGAGTTTACCGTAACTTTTTATACCCGATAATTTTTTTTTACCAAGACCGATTGGTTTTACCGTCAATTAATTTATTTATAATGCCGGTAGTAGTTGTATAGGACACAAAGCTTCGATAAATCTAGCTAAAGAAAAATAAATTGTTTTACACAGCTACCGTTAATGTTATATATGTTACGGGCAATGTGTACATCGCCCGGTCAATGTGGAATACCGGACAATGTGTACATCGTCTGGTCAATGTGGTCCTGCCCGGGCAATGTGGACCATAATTTTTTTTTTAACCAACTAATATTATTTTGATTTTTATTATAAATTACAAATTATAGTTTTATTATAATCACAGTTTTTATTTTAAATATATAATATATATTTTTTGTAAAAAAATTTAAAAATATCATTTTATTTGTAATATAAACTATAATTTTAATATTAGCTATTTATTTGCACAAGATTTAGAAGCATGACATTTGGAATTACATAATCTGTCTGCTTTTTACAATTGCATTTATTTGTTTTGCAACCCTGTGTACAAGTACACCTGTCATATCCTTGTCCACTTAAATCGGAAAAGGAGCGGGCTGCTTCTCACAACGAAATTGAATTGGCCGGTATGTCTTCGATTTGTACAAATTTTTCTTTACAAATCATAAATTAGTTTCTGCTATACAGTTGTTGCAGTTTTTCTTCAGTCGTGCCAATTTCGAAGAAGTTATCTTTCACTGAAATATAAATATTTTAAAATGTTAATAGTGAGATAATAAATAGTTTAATATTATATTATTACTTGACATAATCACACTAAGAACACATCTGAGATCATTCCGTGCTCTACCTACATCAGGAATTTTGACTCTAACTGACTCCCCAATATTTCCTTGGCAAAATCGTTTTTCGGACATTTCCTTCATTTTTTTGGCTTGAATCTTCAGATTATTGAATGACTCTTTCCTGTTTTGATTAATTGATGTTTGTCTTGTTTTTGTTTGTTTTTCAATTAATTTATCTTCATCATCGTCTTTTTCTACTTCAAAAATCACTTCATTACTTTCGTTGTCATTATAAAGGATCTGTATTAACTCTAAGGCAACTTGAAGTTGTTCTTCGGTTTTTAATTTTGCAATAATGTTTGCAGAAAGTAATGAAGACGTTAACCCGTTTTTAGGGGGTGTATCAAACATCGCTTTATATGGTGAATGTTTTGTACCATGGTGGTAAGCACGATTTTTTATTAACTGTACGAATCTTAAGCCATTGCTCCATTTTTTTGTTTTATTATCTCGAAGACAAGTTGCAAGCATGTTTTCGATATCTTGGTTCGCTCTTTCGACTGAACCTTGGTTTTGAGAGTATCTTGGCTTACCGTGAACTATTTTTAAATCTTCCTACATAGTACAAGGTTCAGATATTATTTTACTTCCAAATTCACGTCCGTTGTCGCTTTGTAGTATAAAGGGTGCCCCAAAAAGAGTAAATATATCCAATAAAACAGTAGCAACTGCTTCGTAACTTTTATGTTTTAGAGGCCTAAATATAACAAATTTTGTCAAATGGTGTTGGTAAAAACATAAAAATCTATGAACTCCATCTGGTTGCGCTTACATATCAACAAGGTCTATTTGACACCTAGAATTCATTTCCAAAGAAATAATTTTTCTAACCACCAATCCTTTTTTTTTAGTATATTTCCTTTTCTCTCACATGAATTGCAAAAATTGATATTCGACGTTATTGTTTCCCTAGTTATATTCTTAAATTTTTTATTTATTTCGTATTCCATACGATTTCTATCACCATGTCCAATAGATAAATGTATTTCATGTACAATTTTAAATAACTCTTCATTAAAAGCATATCATTTTACACAATTACCTTCTGCAGTTATTGACATAATTATTTTTTCTTCTCCTTGTACTGTCATTACGTCATATTTCTTTATTAATTTTGAAGTTGTTTTCTTCTCTAGCTTCAGTTGTTTTAAATTATTAATTATTTCATAATATTTAGATTTACTAATAAAAGTACTGTTAGTTTTTTTGTTTTCGATAATTTTTTCAAATTTTCGTAAAATTTAGATTTCATAATTAAACACGTAGATACAAAGTATCGAGGTATAATGTCATGTACAGTTCATAATCTTGACTGGTTAGTTTATTGTTCATAATATATTGTTGACTGATTTTATCAAGATAGCTAACTTTATCTTTCCGATATGGCCATATCCATATGGGAGAACTACGATTTTTATTCTTAAACAAGTAGTACGACAGATAACAAAAACGAGTTTATACAGCATGTTTCAAAATTCCATAGCTTATTAACTAAATAAATATTATAGACTTATATATAATTTATAAAAAAATAAAAAAAATATTTATATCTCATATTAGTTGGAAAATAAAAAAAAAAAAATTGTGGTCCACATTGCCTGGCCAGGACTACATTGACCAGCATTCCACATTGCCCGTAACATATATATTATTGTTTGTTTTTTAGATTTTTTAAACGTATTTCATTATTTATTGATTATTTGAAAAGTTTCTACTAGTTTATATCTATTATAAGTTAATATTTCATTAGTGTAAAATCGTAATTTTGTATAGTTTTAAATATGATATGCTTGAATTGTATCGATTAGAAAAGAAAAACAAAAGTTTTCATCGTTTTCTTATTTTTATGAGCGATAAATATGTTTACCTACAGGTCACTCATTTTACCCGAAATAAATTCATCGGTGATCAATATTATTTGTGATCAATACAGGACATTGCCATACATTAAGACCATATTATAGCTTTCCGTGACGGCACAACAGCAGACGTATAAAATATTTGCGACATAGCGCAATTATACGGACGCGAAAACATTTGGCAATCATATCTGTACGGAATAATTTCAAAACTATAACATGTGCACCCGATTTGTAATAATACGAAATGGAATGCACAGCACTGCGACCAAATTTTTCAAACCTAAATAATATAACTCAAACAGAGTGGCGTACACGTATCACACATATATACATATACATATTCAATATTATAAACACGTGTTATATGTAGGTATTTGCGGTGCGCATAAATATATTATAATATTATACTGGCTGCGGTGAGTCATGAATACAATTTCGGGAAAAGGATCGAATAAATAATTGTATGCGTAAACTGCTAGAGTTATAATGCAGGAGGACGACCATTTTTTCTTGTCTTTTTATTTATCTTTTTACTTTTACGCGATATTCATACCGTTCAATTGGATCTAATTTGAATTGAATAATATCGTTATGATACTAAATATAGGGTTCGAATAATTGTTTATCAGTGCACACAGACACATTGAATGTATACTCTATTATATGTTCACTTGCAGCGGATTTATATCATATTCGTACATCCACGACATGGTTACAAGTAGGAAATGTTTTACAAAATAAGTAAAATATTATTTACTAACATTTAATCAGAAAATAGTCATCCGCATAATCATACAACATATAAATTGTAAGTATAAAAGACACACAATGACAATGTTCATCAGTTCACCATCAACACCATCGATACAACTGATGAACAGTTTTCGGGTGACAGTTTTCCGTAAGTACCATTATTAAATACTATTGTTAAATATTAAATACGAACTAAATAAAAAGACTAACTATTATTCTTTGTTTGAACTGCATTACTTATGCTCTCTTGCTACGATTTAAATATAATGCAAAGGACTCTCAAACCTATCCCTGAATTACTTAAATATAACCCGATTCCCCACTCCCGTTATACACTTTAATAACTGAAAAAACACTTCGAGTGTTGCTGCTATATAATATAATAATAAATCAACAACAAAGATCGGAGTACGTGTATAATATATATATATATATATATATATATATAAACATATTGCTTTTTACCAAGATCGCTGTGGGAAATCTGCGTATAATTTCATATATATTCTTTAATGTAGGTACATTATTGTCATTCGTACACAAGAGCGTACTCCGTTCTATTCAGATTAATTCGAAGTATTTCGAAAAATAAAATAATAATATCAACCACTATCATTATAGCTTCCACTCGTCAATCGTATGTCGCATTGATAAAAACTACAAGTTAAACTCACGTGTGGGACTTCGCGGTTGGGTGAGATACAGGTTCGGGTAGAGCGATACTCTGATGTGTTTATGATTAAATATGGTAAAAATCAATGTACCATTGCTTTCGAGGAAACGATACCGAGCGAAGGAAATGGATCAGTTCATATTTATTTCTAAATATGGTAGTACATAATACAACCATATTCCTTAATAAGGTATCTTTTAATCGAAAATATCAAGTTCTTGTGATCAGCACATATAAATTCCATTGAATTACTTAAATCGAAAACTATGAAATTCTTGTATCAAACAGTCTAATGGAATAATGGAATATCGTGGTTAAAAGTGTTTTGCCATTTTCCCTCAGTCTTTCCCAATCAAACGGGAAACTGTTGAATAATCCAAAAATCGACTATTTCGTATAGTGCCCATACCAGTTAGACCCCATTTCTAAAAATCTCAGATGACTGTGATGATCAGAGCAAAATTATAAATGTATAAAAAAATGTAAAAAAAATGTTTAAAAAAACACACTTTATGGTAAAACCAATTCGTTCCTCGTTTCACTTAGATTATAAAACAATATTCACTGACAGGAAGCAACAAGCGCGTATAAGGTGCACACAGCACGCAACGGTCATAAACATTTATAAGTTTAACAAATTTCCACGTTATTACACACTCATAGACTCCTTAAGTTGTATGTAAACACCAGAAGTCAGGCGCTATCAAAAATAATACTTTTCTGAAGCAGCCTTTGCAATAGTTGCACAGGATTACTTAATAATTATTATGTTCCAACGCACGGAGCGCCAATTATGTACCAATTATGTATACAATGGTACATTATAATATTATTATTATGGTATGTTCAAATGTATTCGTTATTTGTCTTATAATATTTATCGAAAACGTTATAAATGCTATTTTATTCATTACAAATTTAACTTTTTTCTATCTTACCGGCGTTCAGATACCTACTCGTATACCTAATAGTGGTTAATTTACTTAAGCTATTTCTTTTGAAACTACGTGTTATGTGTGTATATAACATATATTAAGCTCATGTTTAAAACATTAAACTTTTTACGATTAAATATAATAAATACTAGAATAAATTTACAGTGAATCAATATAAAATTAAATACTTCAAAACACAAACGTATATATAACATGAATATGAAACATACTTAAGTGTTTTAATGAAAATATGGAAAATAATAATTATATTTGCATCCAGCTTTAAACGTCCGTATTATTAAATTGTTAGGTACTTATTCTGTTGTTAACATAACTTTCGAGTCTTAACTTATAATTGAATATTATTCATGGTAAAAAAAAGAAAATTCAGTTTATGTGACAAATGTAGGTACAAAGATCATTTTTTAGCACTGTGATTCATTGTCAAGAACATTTGGTTGCATAACTGGTGAATCTAAAATAGTTTTCGTAAAACAGTTGTGTTTTTTTTATGTATAGAACTGTATTACAGAGCGAATCACAATCTTAAATGAAGTTGTATTTTGACATGTATATGTCTTATGGCTGGGGGTCATTCTATTAATTAGTCCGACACCAAGAATGTTACCACGACGTCATTGGTCATTCGTCATGAGGGTATCGATATTTCCGACAAAAACATCGATGTTTTAAAAAATCGATGTTTACCTGAATAAGTTATATGAAAAATTGTACCTATTTGAATGCCTGCTACAATTCAAGATTGAGGATAGTAGTCAGAAAAAAACTTTTAAAATGATAGTATAATATTAAATTGATATCGACATTCTTATGTCAACTATATTCAGTAGAAACAAGACATATACATGTACCGATGTATCTGTATGTAGTGTAGATACTCTTATTTATTATTATTTATTCCTCCCCCGAAATCAAAATTCTTAAATTCTGCATCATTTGGATCATGCCAACTAACTACAAAAAAGTACACATAGATTAATGTCGATCGTCGCAAAAGTATAAACCAAAGAAGAAACGAGCTCATCGTATGTAATCGAATGTGCCGGAATTATGCAACGAGCGACGGAAAAAACTACACACCGAGAGCTTTTAATACAGAATAGATCGACATCCACGATAATTTATATTTTTGATGATAATTTAGAGATTTTTTTTTGATGGGTAAAAAGAAAAACGGAGATGATATGTTGGTCTAGATAAGGTATATTATAATATAGTATGTTATATTTAAATTGAAATATAAAGCAATAGTATGCAATTTCATAAAATTTAAATTTCAAATGGTCATAAATATTTTTTCTTAAAGTCCGATAGAAATATATTTATAATTATTTGAAGAATAACTAACTTATGGATAACTACAAAATAACATGTAAATTATCCCAATTTCGACATATTTCATAAAAATTTAAACTAACTATTTAAGCCTAGCTTTTTAGGCTTACAAAAAAAAAAATTTAGTGAAACGATTTCCAATTTTTTTTATTTGCAATAAGTATAACTTATAATAAACCATGTATTAAATTTGCAAGAGTTTTTGGACAGTCAAATAAATTTTATAGATTTTTCAAAAAAAAAAAACTTACAAAAATCGAAAATTTAAATTATCTATAAATAAATCAAAATAAGTCAAAATACTTTGAAACCTTAACCATGTATATAAAGAGCCAGTATAAAGATTTATTGAAAATGTCAAGAACTTTTGGATTTTCGTTTTTATGTTAGAGCATTTAAAAAAAATGTATTTCGTCCAAACATGAATTTGCGTAAAATTTCCTGTTTTTTCGTAATTTTTTTATCGTTTTTTTCAACGCTTTTAAAAAGTATTGAAAAAGTTGGATTTTTGACAAATCCAAATACCACCTAAATTAACTTTCTTTTCAGAAAAATTGCTATTTAAGAAAATCGAAGCATTTTTACTTCCCTAAAACGTGATGACAGGCACAAAAATAATAAAAACACATCATTGTAATACCAATAGATTCCATCACTTCGTTCAGAATCTAAAAAACGCTTGTCCCAACTTTAAAAAATAATAATAATTTATTGTGTCTTAATAATAATATAATAATGTCCCCACTATCCGATGTTATCTATTACACGATTGACTGATAATGGTAAGGTTAATTATTATATAATGATCGACCTATATAGCCTAGAAAAATCGACTGTTTTGCGATTGCGACCCATGCTGTTTACCATAATAAAATTCAAGTGTTCGAGCCCCTGCATCCCCGGCACCGTGAATGGCAGTAGGAGAGGGTAGGGGGCAATTATACTATACTTAGGTGTATTATACGTGCATAGAGTAATGCAATAATAATCAAGTTAATGAGCGCGCAGGTAAATAGTCTTGCAGCGTGCTAGGACACGTTCGTAGAGGTTTTATCGGTTGTTGTGTTGGTCCTTGTTGAAGCTCGGAAAGAGTTAATTATTTTTATGCACACGTGGATACAGCGTATGTTCGTGATCCGGCAGGAACTGGAAAATAAAATATATATTATAAATCACAATAATGTGAAGAAACGTTTAAGCGAAAAAATAAATTCATATAATATTCCGAGTCTAGCACGTATCTCACGATAATGCTTGATGATTCCCGAGATCTTTGGCAATAAAAACGAATGTATAGTATGGAAATATAGGTAACTACTCAATATCCATAGAGATATTTGAACGGCGACTCGTCTAGTTTTAATTGAAGGCTATAATAATACATAGCTAAAGAAAAACGTGGAGTCTTCTGAGCTATAACGGAATTTTTGTTTAAATGGCTTCATGTTTTATTAATGGACTTGTGATTTTTTGCGATGGAAAATTCAATTCAAAGTGAATTGATGTGAAAAACTTTTGGAATAATAATGTTTAAAACCACTCAATAAGTTTAAATAAAATCATATATCAAGAACAAAAATTTAATTAATAGTCAAATGGTTTAATAGCATACTATTGTTGATTATATCTGATAAAATAATTCTTCTTATAAAAAAAAAAATAAATAAAAAAAAAATAAATAAATAAATAATAAAGGTTAGTAATATTTTTTTATATGATATTAGTATTCTAGTCTAGGGCACGATATTTTGATTGAAATTTCAACTATATATTTTTTTAATAACTCTATTAATGACAACAACATAAAATAAGTTGATTTAAATAAGTTGATCATAAAAAATATATTTGTTTATTTAAGAAAAAGTAAATCTGGGCAGAACAAAAGTATACACTTTTCCCGACATTATACGTATATGTTACATCAATAGTGTATATTAATATCAGTAGTAAATATTTTTACTTTTTACATCTTTATCGTATTAAAGATTGAAAATAAATTTATACGAATAACTCCTATTCTTAATTATTGTTTTGTTTTTGACTAAATTGAAGTGTGTATTTCAAACTTTATAAACCGTTCACATTGCCGATAAAAAAAAAAAAAAAATTCATTTTGAAATTTTATTTTAGTTGCGATTAAAAAGTCAGTAATGAATTTTTTTATACATTTTTTTATTGAACTAAACATGTTATATGCATTGTACTTTGCTCTTTTCATTCAATTCTGCTTCGTCTGCGAACTAGAGTAAAGTAAATAATTTGTTACTCTTTGAAATTGTTCTTAATTTATTTTGTTTTGATTATTCTTTTTCATATCATGAATTCGATTAATCATTTTCAAATCGAAATATTAAATTTTGATTGGATTGCTAATTCTATTTATACTAGTCGATGAAAGTTATTGATGCAATACAAACGTATTATAAAGTTCACGAGCTGCTGCATGTTTATGTTTGTACGTCTGAAGTTAACCTATTCCCTTTGTGCGGCAAACCAACGGCCCGCAACTATAGTTTCTAAAAGTACCTATAACGCTTCAATCCATGACGAGATTGACTTGCACTGACGTAATGACATTTAAAGGAAGTACGAAGCAACATCCTACGGACGTATAAATAAACATTATTATAACGTGTGTTGTTGCATGCATCGTTTATAAACATTAATGTTCACCCCAGGGATCGTAAAATTAGTCTACCTAACCTTTAACTATATGAAATTAAAAAAATTAAAAAAAAACTATGTACTATGGACAATAATCTGTTACGTTGTGATAAAAATATTAAATTTCACAATCGGCGAGTATCGGACGGTATACCTACAATACACTATTAATATATTATAATATTTTGTATTTATAATGGATGTCTGGTGCGTTACCCGGATGATGCAAGTGCTTTATTTTCTCAAGGTTTATACCAAATTATTTCATACAACATTATACTATTGTCTGTACAGTACAGTATTATAGATCTGGACGTGGTTTGTTCACTTAAGTTGAATACTTGTTTTCATATACGTGCAACATGCGTGTCATGACAATATTATAATGCTTTACACTGATTTTTACCTTCCTCGATTGATAAATATCCGTCATGGTTTTTATATGTTCAGGTGTCGTAGTATAGTCAGAAAATTATGTTAACTGTTATGTGCCCCTTGGTTGTGTAGAAATCATAAATTGTATATGTTTATACACGTTCTACAAACCGCATGCTTTCATCGATTTAGGAAATTCGACGTTGCAATTAAGATTAAATCAATACTAATTTTTTGCGTTTATCTAATACTTTATAATATTTATTGGAACGTTTCAAATCTTTAATCATTCCAGTTTGATATCAAAAGCGACAAAAAATTTATACTATAGGTACTGTTTGAACAAAAGCTGCAATAATAAACCTATACCGCAGTGTGTTTCGTAATGATTGAACGCTTTGAACGTTCCTGTAAATAAGGATGCATAGGAATTGAAAAGAATACAGAAATATTATAGGTTCAAGCCATAGAAATTCGGTCAATAATTCCATTCGATCTTTAGAATAATATAATAAATATTTTTTTTCTCTCGTATACCGAGTTCTGCGTCCGTTAGCCATCTAGATAATTAACTTATAACTAAACAACTTATATCAAGTCGTTCTCCAGTGGTATATTACTTTGTATACACACAAATTGCATAAGTATACAATATATAATATTGTATTATTAATGTACAGGTTTTTTTTTTTTTTTTGAAATTTAAACCTCTTTTCTTCAGATCGAGTCATTGTACGATGCGCGTTAGTACACCATTGCGAGTGAATTTTTAGTTTCCGGAAAAAATGATTGGAAAAATAATACAAATTACTTCAACGCAAATATTATGTTCAATTCAATTCTCTTTGAGTTATTTTTGAGAGAAAAAACGTGTAGTACTTGTAATAATAATAATAAATACTGATTGCTGAACCGCCATCGGGTAGTCTGTTCTCAAAATCAATCGATAACCGTCTCGCCGAAAGTGTTTTTGACAGCTGAATCGGACGATCTTTGCTATGCAGTCATGTAGTCATCACAACGTAGAAGAGTAAACAATCTCGCTTGGTTTGCTCATATTTCCAGTCTTATTTAATCGTAAACGTAAACATATATGTACTTGTAATATCCTATATAGCCGTATAACATATTGTACTACTATTATTACCAAATACCAATATGTTTACGAAATTATTATTGTTTATCCTTCAGACTATTATGCAGTCAGCCCTCGGCAAACGTAAAATAATTTTAATGTACAGAGTATATGTTTTATTCAACAACATTATAGTATAGTACTAAGTTAATCCTTTAATTATTTATAAACAATAAAACAGTAAAACTGTTAAAAAAAACTGTATGGACCGTTTTTAATTTTTTTTAAATTTTTATACACTTTTGTTGGTACTAATTTTAATGAATTTAATAATTCACGATTAAACATTATTTGATCTCCGGAATAAAAATGAAAGTTATAATAATTCAAAACATCTATACCTATATATTTTAAAATAACCTTTTAAAACTGTACGTATTTGAAATACATACCTAACTATATTTTATATGGGATTAACATTTTTCAAAAGTTCTGTCACATCTAATAAGAACAGTAAAACAACAAATAATAATAATTGGTGAATACATATAATGGATTCTTGGATCAATTATAGAAGTGAAAAAACCTATGAACAATTATCATTGAACCTGATTCTACAGTGTGCTGTGGTTATACAGCTTTTTTATAATTATTTTTCTTTTTTGTACAATTTTTTAGGAAATTATACGCAGGAAATTACCGAAAATAACCTTTTGTTAAAGGTTTCTGCGTTGAGTTTACAAACAATAGAGAGACTATAAGTACATGAAACTTTTGGATTACACCTAAACAGCAACGTGTTTACGAACGTACTAAAAAAAAGGTTCTTTGCTCATCGTAATCTAAAAAAAACCATTTACGTACATTGGTTTCCGGGAGAAATTTCTACATAGAATTTGACTTCTGAACTTTTCTCTTTTTGTCGACAAAGCATAAACTTATATTTTTAGAAATAATAATTCATTCAATCGACATTATAATATTGTTAAGTTGAAAATAAAGGAACAAATCGATTACTTAACCTAGTAAATTATGATTGTTGGTCATTTTTCCCAATTTAATATTTAGCGATATTTAGTTTACACATACTGTACTCTTGCCCTTTGGGGTGTAAAATATTTATTTAATTTAAATAAATATTATTATTATGATTATTATAATTATTAATTTTCCCAATTTTTACAAAAAATGAAACATTGGGTATTATGTATTATATATTTATATATATTATTATATTATTGCTTTACGTTATAGTATTACTTTTTGTATTAATTGTAGTTTATAGTAACGCACGGTGCAAATCATACCTGATTATACAAACAATTTACTATATAGGTTACTATCTGAAATTGAGATATTAATCCACTAAAAAACACGGTTATTAATTTGGCGATACCGAAAAGAGTATATTACTATTGCAATTCAGATTTTATTGTATACTGTTGGATATTATGTCATAATAACTACATTATCGAATCGAATCAGAAAATAAAATCACATTCTAGTTTTAGTTTCACTTTAGATGAAAGTCTAAAATAGTTTGGTGTCCAGGGGTTGTTAAGTTTTTATTTAATAATAGATTTTACCATTGATAACGATAATAGCAATATAGCATACATTAACAGTCCCTCAAAATGTCGGTCCGATATTATATTATGTATGAATTGAACACCTTAAAATGTGTGCGTTATCAATATTTTATTATTTAACATCGATGAGCTTAACACTGCATTATTTGATAAAATAATACATGTAAAAGCTTTCGCCAACCAATACCAACCCCACCACTTCCCATAACTGAACGCATTTGCATAGAAAACTATCATCAAAAGAGCCCAACGGTTATTATAATGAGATTCACTTAATATACTCCAAGAGGATTCTCCATAAATTTAAGGAAAAAAAATGTAATCCCCCTTCTGACGAAATAATGTCGTTTTATTATATTTTATAAATAAACTTAAAATGTAAATAACCAAGACCATTAACATTTTACAAGTTTATGCGAAGAAATTTCGAATTGCATTATATCATTGTAAAATTACAGTAGTTATCATCATTTTTCCGGATATAATATTTGTGGGAGGGGGGGGGGTTCGTTTTGTTCAAACCATCGATTTTGGCAAAATAATATTTATTATTCGGCAAATTAATTTTCATCGTGATTCGTTGTCACAATGATGTTCTTATTATTATTGAAAATATTTGTTCTTACCACTAAACATACACAAAATGAAAAACTCAAAAAACTCATGCAGTGACGCGAGTATCAGTAGTTAACTGACAAGATTTTTTATAAATATAATAACTAATAGTAATAACCACCTTTGCACCTTATAACATTTGTATTATGTTATTACATTATCTTACCAGATGAAATTAATTAATTTAAATTCAATTATAGTTATACTACAAAATAATATTTAAACCGTTACACTATATACATTATACACAATACACATATTATAATAGGCAACATTTCTACGCAATACACACGGGAATACGTGACATATTCATTGTTCATACATCACACCAATGGCCTGAGCAGATTAAATTTATTGGAGCATTCACAAATCTTAAATATATATTATAATACAATTAATTTTTAAATATTTTTTCGTTCAATACATTATAGTTATGCCTCTCAAATATATATATTTTATTATGTTTCCTTCTATTCGAGGTTTTTTTTTTTTTTTTGCTTTTAAATCCTAGGCATTTGAGTTATTTCTTTTATCTTTCTGATATTAAATTCGATTATTGGCATTTACCCTTCATCATTTTTCATTTTTGTGATTTTGGTATTTTCTGTCAGTAGTATTTCCCATTCGTAGTTCAATTTATTGAAACTTTTACTAGCGTTTTTAGGAAAGGTTCCTGTAATATTTAGAAAACTTCTGGAACCTAAAATGATTAAATTATAAAATACTTAATAACATATAAATTGTTATTTGATTAAATTTTATTCGATACAATTTGCATAAATACTTTAATAAAATCTGTCAACGATTCTTCCAAGTATTGTATACTTTTAATTTTTTCGCTTTCATTCACTATTTCCATGTTTAATAATTTGTTAATTTTTCCTGCTTACTCTAAGTTTGTAACTGGATTTTTTTTTATTATTATTAATAGATATGTTTTATTATTTTAAAGAATAATTTAAAATATTTAATTTAAATAAATATAAATTTATTGATTTGAATATAAAAAAAGTTAAAACACATAGAAAATCAAGAAAATAAACACGTATAATTACCTATAAACGGAAAAATGAAAATGATTAAAAATAAAACTTGAATGGTTTCCAAAAATGGTTGGTCAAATTATAGTAAAGACGTATAATACGTCTTAATCATAAAAATAATATATTAGAGCCTGATCAACTTGAAGCATTATATGCGAACCATATCCTCAGATGTACAATTTTGGAATTTATTTTGTATTTTTGTTTATTATGTATTAGTTAAGTAATATTGCTAAGCGAAATAAAGATTTATGTTATATAGGTATGTAGATAAATTAATGTTTTCTTATTTTATAACTTGATCCAAACAAATTATTTTGCTCAGAATCGTTGCTTAAAGCAATAATTGAAAACAAGTGTTACATTCAAATTTAAAAGGCCTATAAAGCATATCACTCTTTCTACCGTGGAATCCCCTCAATACAAGAATCTGGCCATTCTTCTATTATTAATTTAATTTATATTACTGATGTAACCTACGAATCATCAAAAAACATATGTATAAATTTATATATATATTATTTTCATTCCAAAATAACAAAAAATCTATGAAGCGTTACAGACCTGGTACAAGTGTGAATCTTAACCATCCAGTGATCCACTGAAAGACACTCATAAAAATTTCAATTAAATCAGGTATGTAGTTAGCAAAATAACGCACGGGAAAAATAATGGAATCATTTATTATTATTACTTAATTCATGTAATTATACCAAGTGCCCGACGACATAAGTGAACATTTTTTGATTTATTAACGTCGCAAATACTTCTCCGGGAGTGTCCCAGCGTCATCAACATTATCATTTTTAGTCTGGGGAGGGATAGGGAGGCATATTTAACTTTTCAACTGGAAAATATTTAAATTTATTTAATAAAATACATATTGATTTTAGTATTAGACCGATTGATGTGGTATATAATATGTACAAAATATATACCTATATATTTATAGTATCTATTATCTATAATATTTGACGATTACATCATTTTTCAATCTAATATTATTTTTTACATCTTATAATATTGTTCAAATATAGTAAAATATTTCCCGAGCGAAGTTGCGTAATGCAGCTATAAAAATATGTATATTAATAATTGGTAATATGTATATAATTATTATGTTACCATAGTTACTTATCGAATAATTTATATTCAATTTGAAATGCCTGCGGATTCAATTCTAAATAAAATATTGTTGAGTAAATATGTTTACCGACAAATGAATATAAAAGTCAATTTTAAATCTGATAATATAGAATTGCAATTTGATTGTATTTTTATTTTCTACAAGGATCAGTTAGAATATGTATTTTCTTCTCTATTACACAATACCATATCATATTATATATTGATTACAACTGATGTTTAATATGTAGTATTATTAAACTATTTAAACTCAACAATTCGATGTTGAATTTTTCGAGTTGGTCATCAAATTGAATTGTTAAAATACTTTTGGAGGATACGTTTTTCGGAGCACACAATATAATCGTAATACCCCTCTACTTTGTCATTTGACATTAAATCAACAATTATCCTACCTACCTACACAAACATATTATAATATTTAGACTATTATATTCCATTGGGCCATACATAATATATTTTACCATTTTCACGTATTCATGGATTTTATACATATTAATGTACCTATACTTATATTGTATTATGTTATGTGATTTTACATAGGTACCGTTGGTATTATCAATTATTGATAAATATATTTATAATGTAATACGTAAAACATGTATACTTATATTATTTATACTCACTCAGATACATAATATTTCATTGAAGTAATATAATATGTTACAATTATTAAAGTGTTGAATTTCGTTATTCTATGAAACGGGCATGGACCAATTGCGCCTAAAACAAAATTTTTATTCTAGGGTCAATATACCAATTGCGCTATATATATTTTAGGGTTAGTGTACCAATTGCGCTGCATATATTTTAGGGTTAGTGTACCAATTGCGCTACATATATTTTAGGGTTAGTGTACCAATTGCGCTGCATATATTTTAAGGTTAGTGTACCAATTGCACTCTTTATATTTTACGGTCAATATACCAATTTAATATATTTTATAACAGTGTATTATATATA
>JAIPRK010002326.1:0-22652 GCA_025469195.1 Chaitophorus viminalis | reverse complement strand
ATACTGCAGCTGTAAATATACCTAATATTATTTACAAATTATACTCGATAATAATACGAACGAAAATAGAAATGCGTAAGACAGAGCGCTGCTACAATAATGGGGGTTTTCCAGTAAATCATGATAACAGACGTGATAACTCTAAAATTATTAATATTTTATACATTCATTTTTGAACACTTTAAATCTTATGTTTTCGCCATAAAAATTTGCCGCCCGGGGCAGTTGCCCCCTTTGCCCCCCCCCCTTAACCCGGCACTGTATAACACATAATATAAGTAAAATTGGTAAATTATGTTTAAATTAATTACCTTCCCAATAAAGAATATCGATAAATAAATGTATTTTTGAAATGTCAGTGTTTCGCCATCGCAATTTTGGTCACATTTGACATATTCAGTCTGTAGTTTCTCATTTAGATAGGATTGCAGATCTTCAAAATTAATATATGTTTGTATTGTACATGTAAAGAAATGAATGATTCTCACAGAATGGTTTTCACATGTCGCTGATGCACATTCCAATTTTTCTACTGCTGTAGGTATTTCAGTGATGACATTTTTAATTACATGACTTGGACTTGGAGCCGGGCTGGCGCAACGGTCAAAATAGGGAAATGGATTTTTGCCCTATAAAATATGTCATGAGAATTCGGGAGAAGGTCATGCGAATTCATGCTAATTGCGTGCTAAATATTGGCTGAAAAAAAATTGTGAAAATCTTATTATTTGCATTGGGCCGGGCTAGTGTAACATTGCGCCAGCCCGGTTCATTGTTTTTTATGCAAATTTTGCCGGTTGTCGTGCAAATTCATGCGAATTACATGCTAATTATTAGTATAATATTTTTTTCGAAAATTTGAATGGGTCGGGCTGATACAACGTACGTCTCTATTCTTGTATTAAGTTATTACTTATTAGTATGGATTAAGAAAACGAAAAACGAATTCATTATAATATTGTCTACTGAGGTGTGTGTTCTGTTTTTTTTTCACTTATTCGATCGGGGAAATTTTGTAAATTCCATATTTTCTAAGTTATTAATATACTATTTATCAAATATAGCGTTTATTTAAAAAAATTAATAGAAAATCAGCTTAAAAAAACGTGGTGAATAATTCAAATAAGTATATTATGTTCTTAGAAATCTGAACACATTATTGTAAGTCAGGTGAAAATGCAGTAGGTTTTGGGGATTCAACCCCTCCAAAATATCAGGAAGAATTCTATGAATAAACGAATTGACCTACAAACTTAATAGGTAGTTACTACTTTAAAATTTCTATGAGATTTGCAAATGAAATGACATTTAATTTGTAAATTCACGCCTATATTGAAATGCGTACATTGAAATTATTATTACATTGCATGATTCCATGATATAATAAAGCCTAAAAAAGCATTGAATCAGTTAGTTTATGATATAACTAAAACTTGTAATGTATAATATAATTTATAATTTAACTAGTTATTTAATACATTCCCGTGGCTTAGTTAATGTGTCAAATTTAACAGAATATATAAAATATTGTCATTTTGCTGTCCAACATAATAATAAATCAGATTAGACTAATGTCCTTGTCCTTGTCAGCAATGTTCATGTTCGTTTATTATATGATTATAAGATAATTGTTGCACATGTATTAAGGTATAATATATGTATATATTATATAATGAATAATAAAATATGCTATTTATCAACATTTTATATTTCACATTTTTTCTCCGCATTTGCTACTGTCGCAAGTGCATTGGTTGAAAACAATAATACAGTATAATTGCTGTATACATTTAATATAATGTATGTTAATTTTTTTTGGTTAGGTTAGTTTTTAAGTATAATTTATTTATACTATTTTATTTTAAGAATTGACGTAAAAATAATCGATTTAACATTTCAGGAACTACCGAAAGAGTTTGTATTATATCCGGATCTAGTTCCGATCACATAATGGCCGCTTTAACGTTTATTATGGAACGAATTCGGGAGAAACCAGAGGCAGCAAATAGGGTACAAAATTCTGCCGATGCAATTGCAGACCGAGAAAAACAGGTATGAACACATATTTGTTAATAATTTTAAATTACATACACTTATTGGTCGAAAATGCAAATAATGAAGCTGCAATAATGATTACAATTTAAGGTAAAAATTCTGATACCTAATTCGACGGCGGGCATGATAATCGGAAAAGCTGGAGCGTATATTAAGCAGTTAAAAGAAGACAGCGGTTGTTTTGTGCAGATATCGCAGAAAGCAAAAGACACGACTCTTCAAGAACGGTGTATTACCGTCTCAGGTATTTACTCGCTTTTCAATTGTAATTTTTTTTACCACTCTAATATTAAAATATAACGATTAATTGTTTTATTTATTATTATTATTGTTATTTTTATTTATTGCGCTCTATATATCGCACAGGTGACATGGAAGGAAATAAAAAAGTGTGCTCTTGCATATTAAACAAAATAATTGAAGATCCATTAAGCGCATCCTGTCCGAATTTAAGTTATGCCGATGTAAACGGTCCTGTGGCAAATTTCAATCCTACAGGATCACCGTATGCTTTGTCTACAACTAATTGCTGTACGTTTAACTCTAAAGTTGTGTTTTATATAAGTACTCTCTTGGTATAAGCTATCAGCTTGTATAATTATTTTACTTTTCAGCTAACAATCAGACCAGCTACAACTTAAATACCACGTCATTATCCTCACAGGACGTCAGTAATGGGATATTCACTAATAAATTCCTAGACAACGTAAAGCCGTTATTAAGGTCTAGCGGTTATCCCGAATCTGCCGTTAACGAAATAGCTGTCGCCTTTTTGACATTAGCCAAGTAAGAAAATGAATTTAAAATATCGTTTTTTTATTATTAAATAATTGTTTGTCGATTCGCATAATAATATTTACTTCTATATTTTAACGTAAAGGTAACTTAATGATGTTTAAATACATATACATGAATTGTATAGACGATCACTGTTAGTTAGACCTAAAATCTTTGAAACGAACTCATAAGATACATATTTAAAATGATGAAATCGGTATTGTCTGATAAGTCGTATAATTTATATCACCACATTATTATGGTATTTATTTGATTAGATTTTATTAATACTCGGGTAGTCATTAGTAAACGTATGAAAATATTTGTAGCATAATGTAAATAAATATAATATGTATATGAGTATGTGTATGCATAATGTTGTAACCAATATACTGCAGTTTACAACTATAAAGGATTAAACTGATAAAAGAAGAGCGCTTTTAAATTATTGAGTTATCAAGATGTATGTTAGAGTTAATCTACCTAAGGCAGTATAAGCAGATATTCTATTAAAATTGTAATACTTCTACTTACTGAAAATATAACTACACTTGCCTGAGGTTAACCAGGCAAATGTAAACCCGTCTTATGGTTTATGTTTTTATTGTCAATAATGAAATGTGATTGTTCATCATTACATGCAATCATTATTTATTTTATGTATATACATTATTTAAATGCTTTTTTCACGATACATAGTGCCATAATTCAAAAATAGGATATTGATGGTATTCAGCACTTATTGTTTGTTTGAAAAGAAGAATTGAATTTTGGCTTGTTACATGTGAACTCTTTAAATATCATTCGTGAAATCACATTGTATTCAACTTGAATGTTTTTTTTTCTTTCTTTTTATTAGTTAATCCGCGGCAACTGAGGCCATTGGATGTTGGAATTGATGGATTGTTATTACTGTGGGTTATTACGTATGTGTATATGTGGCATGATTAACGTCGCTAAAACCCGGAGGGTCACCTATCCGGTTTTAACGACGCCGGACGGTGCTTAACCGCAGAGCTAATTAGCGAGTGCGGCTAACCACTCCGCCACGCCATGCCACTAACTTGAATGTTTATAAATGATAATTTTATAAAAAGATAGACCCGATTACTTAAATATTCTTAAACCCCTAGAATGTTTTATAGAAATTGATTTTTCCATATAATAAAAATAATTATTATTTAAATTAATTTCTATAAAATCTAAGCAAAAATAAACCGATTTGAGTTATAAATATAAATATTATAAATATGGAAAGTCAGTCTTTTTGTAAAAACAAAACCTATGCTCTTTGTGCAGAAGTAGCCCGATACGTACCATTTAATATTTATCCTAACGACTGGCTGTTTTTCAGAAATTACAATTATTATTATAGGTAGTAATTTTAACAGTTATATTTTTTAGAAATTGTAGTAGTGTACTTTACCTCTACTACTTTTCTATTTTATTACACTTAATGTATTTTTAATGAGTATTACTTATGTTACTATATAGTTAAAATATTTAAAAAAAAAACAAATTTAAATTTAAATTTACTTATTGTTATACAGATTTTTTTTATATTATTTTACCCTCATACATTTGAAATTAAATTGTAAATGTAAGTAAATGTAAGTAACTAGTAAGTGATTAATATATTGTAGCAATGGTTTATTTATGTATATGTTTATAAACATTTAGTTATAATAAAAAGTTTATTATCATAATTCTAAAACGTTTGCATGTTAAATGTACTTTATATTCAAATATATATCCTGAATTTGTGGTTTTTCTTGGTAGATTCAATGTTATATTATGTTGATTAACGTCATAATATTGAAACCTATAGGCACATGTGTTTCGTCTCACACATTTTATTTTATTCAATTAGATAACAATTATTATTATTACTATACTAAAATCCACACATTCTAATTTCTAATAGAATCGAACTTTATTATTCAGTGTACCCATTGTGTTCATGTGGTTGCTAGAATTTGCAATATAAGAAATATATTTTGCACTGTACACAAAAATACCTCTCATTTTCCCTTCGGAAGTCGATGTAGTTATTATACAATGGCTTTCAATTGTATATAATATAACTCTTGTAATTTTGTGAAATAGAACTTTGAGGCCATTGTTTTATTGCCGAGTAATTTTATTGTTATACTTTTATTTTTTTTACAAAAAAATGTGTACTTCAAAATAAATTGTGCAAATAAATTAGCTCAAAAACACAAATAGGTACCTATGATATTTTTTAAATCGTAGTAAAATGCTATATTGTTCAAATACATTAGTATTAAAATTAAATAACCAGAATTATAATTAGATACTGAATAAATAATTTGTTTTTATTTAAATTTTGTGCTCCACCGTCATTGGTTAAATTTGTTTATTCTACATAAGAAAAAGAAAAAAAAATACATAATAATATTCCTTTTTCCGGTTTGTTTGTTCAGACGGGAAATGTATTTTACAGATGAAGTGTGTTCTGGTACAACGTGGGTATTGTCATTTTTTTTCTCGATTCTTAAATTGGTAAACAGTTCACACATTATCGAAACGGTATATATAATTGCCTATACTAAAAGTGTTGAGTTTAAAATAATATGAAAACCCAATCTGCTATTATAGTTGTTTAGAAAAAACTTAGATGGCAACTTTTTTCCGTTTACGTTTACGTGTATATATTATAATAATATATAATTATTTCGCTCGTTCGAACGTCAAATCTAAAGGGAATTTTCTTGGGATTTGTAACGTGGTTCATGTGAATTTAGGTTCGCTTTTATTTACTTTTTGCTACTGTACAAGTACCTAGTCGATATGTACAATGAACTACACCGTATGCGCATGCGTTCACCTGCGAGGTATAAAGGATAGGGAAGGAACGGTAATTAACGTAAAAGTAGCACCTTTTATCAGTTCGAAAAATGTTCAGAAAACGAATCCAATTATGTACTCATGTGGGTTATCGGAAAATAATATTTCAAATGTTCATTTAATTAGAATATGGGGTGTAATGTGGATTCCCTCGAGTGGAACGCAGGTATCAAAGCAAAAGCGAAGTATCCGCTCCTCGAATTTCTCGAAAACGACTTGATGAAAACCATACCTGTGGTCGTACCGAGTCCAAACAAGAGAATATAATCCGGTGACTTATAAGTCATAATATAGTAACAACAAGCAATAATTTATAATAATGCGTCTGTGGTATGTAGAATTATGTAATATCACGATGTATATCGGCGGCGGCGCTCCTGTTTAAAACCACCTGAACCACCACTTGAACAATTAATTTTTCTCTGTCTCGAAAATGAGCTGCACCATTTTAACTCGATTTATGAGACTTTACGTTTTTAGAATACCGATTTTAAATTGAATGCATGTTATTAGTTATTATTTCGTGGTGTATGTAGAAAACATTTTGTATTTTTGTTTTGTTTACACCCTCGAGTTGACAGGAAAATGTATAAAACGTAGGTACTCATAATATAATACTTACCTATGGGTATAGTTTATCAAAACGGTAAAACCACGTGTCCCTACACAGCTCTTCGGCATTGCTGCTGGAGTTTAAAATTTTCAGCGTCTTACGTTTATTATGCGTTGGTGTACCATAAGAAAACCTTTTACAGTATATGTGCGGTATTGTTTTCCAATGGCCGAAAAAATAAAAACTGACATAAGCGGACAGACCATTCAGACAAAATGTCTAGAATGCGGGTCGCGTGTTACACGTGCAACTTTGCTCTCGTATGTCTGAGATCTCACGAATCAAAGGGTCACGTTGGTGAGAAGCAATTAAACGCTTTTGTACGAAAAAAAAAACTGTTTACAAATAATATTTTAACCTACGAGAACAATGATGTACACGCTTAGAAATGTTTTCTTTTTTCTGACAAGCAATACAAGCGTATTGCGTATAGTTTTTCGTCGTATTATAAGCGATAAAATATTTACAACCGTGGTAAAATCAATATTATTTAGACTCAAACCAGTATAGGCATGCTTTATCATGAGATGGTGTTGATCAAGTGACTGATACAGTTTTTGACATCTATTTGAGGGGTGAGAGGGGACGATTCAAATTACTAAACGTCCACTTATAATAATAATATAATATAGACACTTAATTTAATAATTATATTAATATAAATAATGTAGTAGATAAAATTTGTTTTTACAGACTATTTTATAATTGTATTTAATTTTTTTAATTCATACACAGAAACCGGGAATTTTTTATTTTTTATTTTTTGGTCTCATTAAGACTTATTTTTTTTTATGGGACGGTGGTAGAAAATATTTGCTCCGGGGATTGACCCTAAAACCGGCACTGTAACGGTGGTGGGCTCATGGAATTAATTTTTTTATTAAAATATAATTACAATCTATACACATTGAGTACATTAAGTAATTTTTTATTAAAGATACACATAGCGAGAGTAACAGATTTAGGAGGGCACCCAGTAGTACACCCACCCGACAAATGTACACTTATACCGCAATATGATTACACACCGTTTGATTACATTTGGCTTCTCGCCCGTGTTTGTTTATTTTTCACCCGCAGGCACAACGTGCTGAGCCCGAACACGATCATCGGGCTGATCAACCAGTCGAGCATGTTGCAGACAGCGCCACCGCCACCGCCGCCACCGCCGTCGGTGCAGCACCACAATGGCACCGGGCTGCTGAGCACCGTGACCAACGACCTGTTCGACCTGGGCCTGGCGGGCGGTGCGATATCGATCAACGCGATCCTGTCGCAGAACGCGGGCAGCCCGACACTGTCGAACGCCAATTCGTACGGGCTGGGCGTGGCGGCAGCCGCGGCCGCGGCGGCCACAACACCCAAGGCGATCGGGCCCGCGGCCGCTGCTGCAGCCGCTGCCGCCGCTCTATTCGAAATGACCGCGGACGACCACCAGCAGTCGGTGAAGCGCGAGATGGACGTGCCCGAGTCCATCGTGGGTGCGATCATCGGCCCGGGCGGCCGATCGCTAGTCGAAATTCAGCAGATGAGCGGCGTCACCATCCACATATCTAAGAAGGGCGTGTACGCGCCTGGCACCACCAACCGAAAGGTGACCATATGTGGGTCGGCCAGTGGCATAGCGATGGCCAATTACCTGATGCAGCAGCGGATCGTGGACGAAGAGACTAAGCGGGCCCGGGCGTTCTGATGCGCGTGCGCACGACCGTCACCACGTGCAGCGGCCGGACGTCGCGCACATTCATCGATGCACCACGATTGCTGTGTGAGGCGCGCCGAACGGTAAACCAACCGATGATGCATGACGACGCGTAGTGCACCTGCACTTATCGCGCGGTCCGCTTCGGTCGTCAAGTATTAATATCATCAATAATATAACCTACCGCATATACTTACTATATGTTATATATATATATATATATATATATATATACGTTCTATAGCCCTTTTACACATCGCTTTTCCTCCCATCCCGTCCGATCGTCCCGACGGGCTTTACATTTTTTTTTTTTTTAATTACTATTCTAATGATTTTTCCCCCTTCTAACGCGTACACCAGTCTTCGGACTTGTTATTATTATTATTTATTTATTTATAATACATATTGTATACACGTTAAACGGATATCGAAAATGGCAACGGGATATATTTACCATAATAATATATAGTTTTAATTATTTCGTTTTCTCCCCTCCCTTTTTTCTTTCTTTTCTTCTTTTTAAGTTTACGTTTTTTGTCATTATATTCATATTCATATGGGTACCTTGTACAGACAGTATCTCACGTATTTCTTGTACATCGCCCCCCCCCCCCCCCGACAACTCAGTTCGTGGCATACAGTACGTCCATTTCTTCAATCTATGTATAATATATATTATCATAGTTTTTCATTCTCTTCCTCCGCCACTGCTGCCTCCCGCACGCGTGTTTTCTATATCCAAAACCTAATGGATTCCTGTTCAACTTATTTCGTTCCGCTCGCCAATAACCCATGACCGTTATGGCAAACTGTAGACAGCCGTAGAAGGATTGTGGCAAAGCGTGTACATATCGTATTATATAATATTACAATATTGTTTGTGTATACAAATTCAGGTGCGGTACAGACGATTCCGACGATTTCGCATTTTAAGGGTCGGGCGTATAATATTATAATATTTGTAGTCTCTCTTGTACACATTGGTCCATTTGGGTAGACCAAAAAGGCAAAAACGCTTGGGGTGCGTCCGAAACACCCACGTTTTTGTACACGTTCGTTCTCGGCAGTCGGCTCGTTTTGTTTAGCCATTCAATTCATTTTTCCATTCAATAGCAGCGGAGCGCGTGGGAAGAAGGTCTGTTTTGGAGGACGAAATATGTTTCCATACACACACACACACGTATATATTATAATACATACATGAGTGTTGTTTACACAAGATGTAATGCGATTTCGGTTTTCTGTATAGGGGGACGGTTTCGTTTATTCTGTTAACATTTGTAAATACCACACAAAATTATATCTCTTATTCGAATACATTGAGTAGCCCTATTCACCAAATTATGTTACCATGATATAAATATATATGAATTATATACTATTCATAAAACAAATCCTATATTATACGTATAAGTGTATATTATTATATGTACAGGGTGGGCCTTGGTGTTATCCCTTTTCCCTTGTGTATAGCTTAACGGGAAACGTGACTTGTCCTTTACATGAATTGCCTGTTGCAATATTTCAACTTTTCTCTTCATCGAGTTTGCAACGCGTAAGACTGAGTCAATAACAATACGAACTAATGAGCACAACAAACTTAATTAATATCTGACGTTCTATTTATATACATGCGCAATGTCCGGGGGGTCATGAGTGTTCATTATGAGTTTTCTACGTGGATAATAATCACAATTTTTCGTCGCCGTATACTTTTCTTCTCTATTTTTATTTTTTATTTTTTGTTCTCTTTTCGACCCTTTGAAAAATTACGTGCGAAAGCGTACGGATATATCTCTGGCGTATACCTACAAGAGAATAATAGTGATACGATTTTATTATTATTATTATTATTATTATTTTATATTTTTTTTTTTTTGAACAGGGTATTATTGTATTCACGGGATAGCTCGAGTCGAACGTACGCGGGACTCGGGTATACTATATGTTATACTTCACCAATCATTTTCTATACTGTAATCATAATCGTCATTCCGATTAGGGGTTGCCGGGTGGGGGAGGGTAGGATCTACCTAATATAAACTAATCTCGCACACCTATTCCGTGTGTTTATATATATATATATATAGGTGTAAGGACAGCGCGAATACATTTAATTATATTATTTACATTTATATAAATTTACATTACCATATGTTTTATTTCTGAAAACATTGTTGTTTCATTTACACAAAATACACATCAACACCACGAAACCACCTCCCGAGGATAAACAATCCGGCTTATCATAAATAAAAATTAAACTTTATTTTTTCAAAGTCAATAATTGCTCAACAAATCCTAACAAATCGTACACCTAGTTGATACATAACTATCGACAAAAACTATTTCATATTCCACGTATTGTTACCTCCGTGACGACGATGGTTATTAGTTTAATTTATTTAATTTGTTTTTATTATTATTTAATTTTTAGTTTTTAACACTGAACAATGTATTATATAATAGAGTTGTGTTTTAAAGTCGTTTAAAATACATTGGTGCTTTTTAAAAATAATAATTCGTTCGTATAAATATAATGTTATAATCCTTATATAATCATATATGTGTAGGGTGCCGGTAGCAAAGTTTTCGGTTTCAATGATAAACGATCTGGCCTTTTCAATAATATACATTCGTTTGATATTTAATTGGTAAAATTCAATCAGCCCACATTGTGTATTTATAGAATTTCTGTAAATCTTTAGTCTATACAATCCGTCCTGAAATAACCGTTATTCAATGGTCTACATAACTATTTTATCATTCTCATTTTATGAACTATAGTGTAAGAATCATAGGGTGACACGTAAGTATTTAACATTGTCCATAAATAAGTCAGTCCTAATCAACACATTCATAGCGCTATGAATTCGATCTCAGTGACATTTAAAAAATCATTTATTGATCTGAATATTAAATTTAAAGAAACAAAACTAAAGTCATTCGTTGTAGGTACACTTGTACAAAAAATAAAAGTTTATTTAATAAGAATTTAAATTTTACGTGTGTAGTGGAGGCTTTGGCATATTTTATTGTCGCCATCGGCCACGTATTAAGGTTAGTAATATTAAGGAGAAATCATTATAAATTATCGGTTGTTAAATTCAGGATTAGGAATTTTAATTTTAATATCGAAGGGTTGTAGTTACGTAGAACGTTATGGTTAACGTAATATTGATTTATAGAGCCGTAGAAACCACTTAATAAGTTCAAGTACAGGATGATAACTTTTAACTAGAAAATCAATTTATGAATGTAGTTTTAACACGAGGGCTATTAAATTGTATAATTAATTATAGAATCATTTTAATATTCAAATAAATAATATAAATAAATACTATTTTGATTTCGGTATGACACTGTATTTCGGCAATCAATATAAAAGGATAGCTACCTAAAACAATTAAAAAATATTTTACCGGTTAACGAACATATCACCCATTAGGTAAATAAATAAATATTATTTATGTGAATGTAAACACATGACGATGCACACCAGAATACATTATGTAATTTACCATTTTCACAATCTTTGTGACTTATTTTTTTTGTTATACTTAATTTTTTTTTTTTTTTTATTTATACTAATACTCATTTGTTATTATATCATTCCATAACTCATTTTCACAAGTTTAAAACAAAGAAAATGTGATATTTAAATTTAATAAACTAGCTGTATAATTTTATTGTACACAATATACATTGTTATCCTAAATGTAGGTATGTAGCTGCTGACGAATTCCAAGCTAAAACGCTCCTACATTAAAAAAAAAAAAAACTATAAGATCTTTACTCAGTAAGTTAAGTTGATATATAAATGTATAATTGTTTTATGTTTTAAGTTTTTATTAAAGGGAAATTATTATGTCCAAAATTAATGGAATAGGTATGGAAATAAAAATGCATTGTATTGTTACGGTAAATGCTGTTTTTATTTTTGTTTAAGTACCTATATCTTACTCTTTGAAAACATCCGTGATACCCGTTTTTTAGATTCTGAATGGAGTGATAGAATCTATTGATTTTACAAAAATGCTTCCATTTTCTTAAACAAAAACTTTTTTAAAAGGAAAGTGAATGTAGATGATACTTGGTCAAGTCAAAAATGCAAATTTTTCAATACTTTTTAAAAGTGTCGAAAAAAACAATAAAAAATTTACGAAAAAACGGGAAATTTTACGCAAATTCACTAATTGACAAAATACATTTTTATAAAATGCTCTAACTCAAAAACAAAAAATCGCAAACACTTAAAATTTTCACGAAATCTTTGTATTGGCTTTTTCTATACATGGTTGAGTTTTCAAAGTATTTTGACTTATTTATAGACGATTTAAATTTTCGATTTTTGTAAGTTTTTTTTTGAAATATCTATAAAATTTATTTGGCTGTCTGAAAACTCTTGAAAATTTAATAAAAGATTTTTATAAGTTATACTTTTCGTAACTATAAATTATCGGAGATCGTTTTACTCAAATTTTTTTTATAAGCCCATAAATTTCAAATTTTTATAAAATATGTTAAAATCGCTATAATTTGCAAGTTATTTTGTAGTTGAAAATTCATAAAATTTTTTCAGTTTATACTTAAGGATTAAAATTTTAACACTGGGTTATCCATAAGTTACTCTTCAAAAATCTATAAAAAATTTCTACTGGACTTTAAGAAAACAATTTTATGACCATTTGAAATTTAAATTTTTACGAAATTGCATACTTTGCATTGCATTATATTTCAATTTTAATATAAAATACTAATTATATAATATACCCATTTTAGATCAACATATTAACTCCGTTCAGAATCGTTATTCGTATACAATGATACCTATCATTGCATTCAAATTTAACAAATCCATTGTAATGATCTATCCTATGAACAAGGTGCACTCCAGCCCCAACTGTACAGCCCATCTGGTTCTTTTTTTATTTAAATTTGTAGGTAATCGGAGAAAATAATAATGAGATCGTCTATAGAAGTCATTATTTTCTATGCAGGTAGTATATATTTTATCCTAAGTTTATAATATTTTGAATTATGAATGAAACTTTAATCTCGGCACTATAATACGTAAGTATTTATCTATGTAAATAAGGTATTTATTAAAAAAAATATATTTATTTTATATAAGTAAGTATAAAAATCATTGAGTATAAAATTACGAGAACAATATATTTTGTTTTTAAAAATTATTTTTACGTTGCCTAGTTTATGTATATATTTTTAATAAGTAAAGTAGGTAACCGATAAAAATAATAAAGTATTATGTGTAATACCTATTATTTAACTTTCTTGTGTATGCGATTAACTGGGCACACATTATTTCTAAGAAGTTTTTTTCGCGAAAGCAAATTTGTTGTAAAGATAAATATATAGAAATAGGTTTAAAAGATTATTATTTTGGTCCATCTTAGAAATTTAATCATTCTTAACTATATATTTTAATTAAATTTTTAGTATAGCAATATTCTTCTGGGGTTTCGAAACAATTTAAATGAGTGTTTGTTGACTTCATTCTTAAAAGAATAATGTATAAAAGAGTACATTTACAATTATTATTTATTGTTACTGCAACAGTTTATTGATTTTTACTAAATTCTCGAGACAGCTGGAATATATTATAATTGTATATATTATTTCATGGATATATTACTCTGTTTTTCAAGTTCAACCCTTTTCTTATTTATTTAATGAAACTATGTAGAAATATTATGCTACGATAAAAATAATATTTTTAATATTATACAGTGAATAGACTTGTTGTTCGATAGGAATACAGTTTTAAAACGTATTCAAATATTATGCCAAAAAAAAAGAAAGTATTCGCAATTTCGGAATACGTACATATTAAAATATTTTTACCAAAAAAGTATTGTTTATAATGTTTACATGTATAAACATTTTTCAGAAGCATTCGAAATATCCAAATACTTAGTAATTTTTTTTAGCGATTTATGTGAAGAATTTATTTGAAGTTTAATCGAGTTTAGTTTTTGAATAATTGTTACTAAGAATACTCTGGAAATAGGACAACCTATTCCTACATAATTATTGTACTACGGTATTACATTTATATTACGTTTAAACAATTTTTTTATTTATAAAAATCCACAATCATGGAATAATTTTTCAAAATCAATATGAAAAATAGTATAATTAAAAATAATAAATGGTTGATTTCATTAAATGCAGGTGGGATCTAGTAGCTGTATACAAATAATTTATATTTTCAAACGCAAATGTAATTCTACATCTGTATTTTACCAATGTAGCGTACGTATGTTATGAGAATCGTAAAAAAAAATATTAAATACTTTCAAAAGGTTACTTCGATTTATCGACGTGTATTAGAGTGTCGCGGTCGACACGAAGTCGACAGTTGAAAAAATAGAGGACAATCCAGGGTCGTCGAAAATATTATCAAACTCTCCTTCAGCAAAAAGAAAAAAAAAACGACCAACTGATCATGACATTTTTAATTTAATTCATTGCATTCAATTATCATTCTTTCACTATTTAAAACAAAATGATTTAACTATAATAATTTATTATTGGAATCCCTTTAAACAAATAATTTTTATAATACAATAATAATAATATATATACTTTATATTTGTACTGAGAATAATAATTTTATTGTAATTGGTAGGTACTTAATAATAATATTGCCCGTAGCGGTTTAATAGAGGGATGTAGAACTTAAATTCGAGATATTATTTCCGCCGTTTTAAATGCGTAAAATGCGTTCGATAACTATTCAAGTTTTAATAACTATTCGTGTTCAAGTTTAGTTGCTAAATTCGTTTATCTTCGTTTTTTTAAATTTTTTTATTTTTTTTACGTAATAATAATGAATTGATTGGATTAAAAACTAACATATATTATTATACATACTTTGTATCATATATTATATCCAAACTTACCAGTGCGATTTCCACGGAGGTACATAGACAACGGACAGTTTTTCGGGTAGTCGAATATAAATTGTAATATTATTGTATTAACGCCGGCAGTCTGTTAGATTCATACTCTGTTGGAAAACCACATTATAATAAGATAATATGATTAATATGTATATCGCGCACAAACTATATTATATAATATACATTTATTATTGTTAATGTATTATTCTATTCAGCATTATAATACCACGAGACGTGGGTCCTGGCAGCGATAGGTTTATAATATAGCAGCTGTACTTGAAAACATTATTACTTGCGATGTATCGTTCCTTGTATATTTATTTTTTTCCACGATTACCGTTAACCGGTTATAGAAGTTTAATACATAATATTATTCCTGTCAATACGGGGAGATTTACGTAATGCATATAATCATTATTGTTTAACAACATTTTTACCGGTGACTCGGGACTTGTAAACGTATTAGCACAGGTTTGCACAATAATGCGAGTTTATTGAACTCGCTCACACCACCCTGACCAAGGGCGCCCATCAGGGGGTGCAAGGGGGTAATATGTCATCCCCTAGAAATATTATAATTTTTTTAGTTTTGAATAATAAATTAATTTTACTTATAATATACACATAGATTTTTTGTTAATCGATTACGGTCATACGTCATAATACTCGTCATACAGATAAAGATTAAGATAACAGATAAAAATTGTGTTGTGTTGTTGTGTTATCATATTAATTATTAGTGGTTACTGATTGGTTACCATGAATTAAAATATAATGCACTTTTTAACACTTCCGCCTACAACATGCACGGTAGAGAGGTCATTTAGCACATTAAGCCGTGTAAAAACTTGGACAAGAAACACTATGGGAGAAAATAAATTGGATAGACTGTGTATACTCAGTGTTCATAGATAAAAAGTACATAACGACATTTAGTTTGTTGAAAAAGTTGTTGACAAATTTGGTTTGAAAAAACTCAATTTACAGTTCATGTTTTAAAATATTATTTTTGTTCACATATATAATGTACTTATATTTGTTTCATTATTTAATAAAATTAATTTGATTGATTCTTAGTTTTTAAGTTGTTAATTTTATGATTTTCACCCCCCTAGGTTTTGATAGATGAGTGCCCTTGACCCTAACGTATAGGTATCACTTATATACCTATTACCTTATATACTCGCATCTATATATCACTACTGCTCGTGACTTGGGTGCAAGATAACGTAATATAATATACCTATGAGACGGTAGAGAATAACATTAGGGGATGGATTTTTTATACCTCTATATACTCATTATTGGCTTTGAAAAAAATTGCTCGTCTGCAGAACGCTTAATATTCGCATAAATGATGCACCCTAAAAACGGTAGTATACCTATAATTGCATATACCTCTTGTTTTATTAACGTTCACCTTGTATATAGATACAATTATATATTTTTGTGATATTATCATCTTGCACGGATGTAAATTGTTAGAACTTATTAGACTCGATTGCAAAAGAATAAAAAAATGTAGTGCCATGTCCTTTTAATAATAACTGAATCGGTTTACTGCGAATATTTACTGAGAAATGTGAAAAAATGAAATTTATTCACTTAAAAGTGTTAAACACGTAGTATATTTTACAATCGGATCTTTGTTAATTTTGTTAAGGGCCAATACCTGGAAGAGTAGCATTAATTTTGCACCCCTCTCTATTATAGTAATTATTATGTCACTGGTGCTGTTTTATTACCATAAGTTGAATATTCATCTTAACAATTTTTCTCGGCTTTTTATTGACGGGCGACGGTTAGCTACATATAAACGTTATTAAAAATATAATTTCAATATCTATATCATTATTCATAAAACATTTAAAAATATTATTAGTATAAGTACATTAAAATTGCTTTGAATAAAAAAATTAATTCACGAGTAAAAAGTTTCCACATTTTTAATATGATCTTTGAGATTGAATATTTCCACTAATTTTTTTAAATCTACTTAGATATATTCAATGTCGATATTCGGAAAACGGCATTTTAGTGTTCGTTGCTTAGCTACCAAGTTCTATTTCAAAATTAAAATCTTGGTAAAATAAAGCAATTTGATTTGGACAAATTTTCGAAAATATTAAACGATAGTATATACCTAGATTTTATAGTAATAACTATAACCAGAAAACAGACAACCTTTCGTACCATATTACCGTCGACTTATTGAAAATATGAAAGCCTGCTGGATAAAATATTCAACGTTATTTTCTCGAACTAATCTGGAAAAGCTATTAGGTGCGTTACGTCACGTCTAAAATAAAAAAAAGCTTTCTCCAGTACAGTTTTAAAATCTTGGTCTATTGTCAAATCTTATTATAAGGTATAACATAAGATTTTAGGTGCACTTTCACAACCCAAAATGTGTTTACAAGAAAAAAAATAACACGGTAAAATCAATACATTTCTCGCTTTGCGTATAGAATATCTTAAATAGTACTATATAGTACAGCTCATTTGGTCTAATACACACGTTTTACCGCATTCATCCCACCTTGTACGTACATCACGACCACAAATGACGGAACTTTAAGTCTTTTTTAAAATATTTTTTTATTTTATAACAAATAATTCTATTTTCCTATTACGATTTTAGATTCTTGGAGTTCACGGAATACTATATTATATAGTATACGAATTCTGCAGCGGTGATCATCGCTCTCTAAGCAATAGTTTCTCTCTCTGTAGTTGCTCCCATTATTTATAAATAACATACGCTCGTGTAAGTACGATTTAAAACATAATCTTATTTCAATTATAACAATATAACTAACAATGAACGACAACACCGGGACCTTATAATATTATTAATGTTGTGTATAATGCGATACTCTTTGTGTAGTATGTAGCCATGTAAGTAAATGCTATAACTCAAGCGCGTTACGTACAGTATACAAAAATTGAAGGTGTCTAATACTATCTTATTGTATAATGTTGGTTAACAATATATTGCAGGAATCAAAATAACAGTTACTTATGTACACGAGCAAATAAATCGAATTAATACCGCTGTGGAATTGGCTTGTATACTGCAGGACACGGAAAAATGTACTACGATGTAGTTGAAATCAATGTTCGAAAGATGCGTAACTGCAGAGTATCCACGTCATAGGTCATAGGGGGTAGGTTATTATTTTTTAAATTTAGTGTGTCGTACGAACAATTGCTAATCTTAGGCTCTAGGCCAAACGAACGTACTAGTCTAGAGTTGCCACCTCAGAGAGGTTGCAGTTCCAGATACAATCTGATACCTAAGTAATAAGCTAAAAAAAATAAATATCGTCAGCAAAAGATACCGTGTCCACACGCTTATGTATAGCTTTTAATATTCGATGAAAAGGTATGATATGCAAAAAGAAAAATATAGTTTTAGCAATATTATTTTAATGAGTTACAAGAAGTCAAGAGTTCTTATTTTATCCTATCACTTGGCATATGAAAATCATTATTCTTATAGCTTAGTAACAAACCTTATACTATATAATTATACAAACAGATCTAATCTTATGGTAAGTTGAGGACCCGGAAAATCATTCACTGTGCTTGTAACCCGTAGGTTTATACATGGAACTGGATTATTCGGGAGAAAACCGGAGAGGTGGCAACCTTACCTACAACACACGTACGATACGCAATACACCACAGAGTGAAATCATTCGATCGCGTATATACGAATTACACGTGAACACAGTCGCGATGTTTTTACCCCAGACTATTATGAAACACGTTGTTATGCGCTTATTTATAGTATATTTAATATGATTTTTAAAAATTTTAACATTTGGGTGATATTTTCAAAACTCTTAATTCATAAACACAATATAAATTTATAATAGAAATTTTGTTTTTTCTAAAGTTAAGCTTGAAGGAGAAGAAATGATAATAATAAAAAATAAATTCGTAAAATTTGGTTATAATGAAGAAAAAGGGTATAAATTCAAACATATTTTAAGGTATTTTTAAGCATGAACTCCTTAGTTCTAATTATAACTTATAACTACAAATTACAATTATTGTTATTAACAGTTATTAAGTTATGGACTTATGGTTTTTGATTGTAAGTTCAATAACAGACTAAAATTATTTTATCACAGAAAGTCTGTGATTTTACAGCCAAGAAGCACTGCTGCACTGTTATCAGCGTTATCACTTAATTTTTAACAAATAAATTAAATATTTTGTTCACTGTGGAAAAAAAAATTGATTAATAAATGCTGAATGTTGAATACTTTTATTTTCATTGTTGCAATTTATATATAGTACATAATACTAAATAATAATTAATTTAACTGTTCCTATGTTAACAATAGTCTAATAGGAGTATCAAATTATTAGGCTATGCTAAACCATCATTTGGATTTGGATAATGATTAATGAGTGAGAAATGAAGTACTTTATATCATTACTTTAATAAAAACCTTAAAAAACTATATTAGAATTTTAAGCTTTTTCTACACAGTATACAAATTATTTAGTCAAATAATTTATGTATGTAAATAGAAAAAAATTAAGAATAGGATTATTGAAAATTAATTTTTGAAAACTATGTATCGATGTGTATAGGAATATTGAATTGGGGACGTATCCAGTAGTCCAAAACTACCAGAACTCCCTGATATTATTAAAAAACATTTCAAATCTAAAAATTGTAACTACTGTGTAGTAGGGAAAACGCGAGTTGGGTCCCGAGATAGTTGATCCCTTTTAAAAAAACACGAGTTGGGCCCACGGTGTTATTCGATAGTACTCGAATTGGGTCCGCGGTACTATTTGATATTAGTTGAATTGGGTCCGTGGTATTCCACGTTTCTTCAACTGAATTTTCAACCTACTGAAATTTTTGTCGATTTTGAGGTGGCAATTCATTCGTCTGTCAAGTGCGTTTGGCCAAATGCTATTATTAGTGGTTGTAGATTTCACTTAGCGCAAAGTTGGTGACGAAAAATTCAACAGCTTGGGCTATCAAAGGTGTATAAAAGTTCCAATAATGATATAAGTGACTATCTTAAGTGCGTTTTTGGTTTACCATTTTTAAACCAGAGGAGGTGTTTGATTGTTTTATTGATGACTTAATGACTATCAAACCAGTAAATTTTTAAGAGAAAAGATAATTTCTTTTACTATTGGACAATTGACCCGGTTAAATTTTATAAAAGATTTGTCATTTAAATTTATTCCCTAGCTTATGTTTATAACAATACATGTAATATCATTTATTTTTTAAAATTAATTTAATTAATAATAATTTTTACATCAGACCGTTATCTTAACGTAACGAAAAACAAACTTTTTGAGAGACATTCTAGTCAACCTCCACGTGGTGTCTCCTGAGTAACGCAAATAGGCTAGTATACTCATATAGGTACTCCATAAAATATCCCGGGACCCAACTCATGTACTCCATAAAATATACCGGAACCCCACTCATGCTGTTTTTAAAATCCCGGACCCAACTCGAATTTGTGCGTGTAGTATATTAAAACAAAATTGGACGCCTCCCCCTCTTACCTATGGAAATGATTTTTCAGTTACATCATTGCTACTATCTATGATTATATGATTCCAATTCGCCCCCTCTTTAAATGAGCTTCAGATCCGGTACTGCGTTCGTGGCATATACAATTATAATATAATATTATTACGGTACGACGCACTGTTTTTATATTCCAACTGGAGAAGACACTTTTAGCACCGTACAAAAAGTGCACACGGGCTTGGTGGATACATATTATCACGCGTACATGTGCGGACCGGCCTATGCGCGGGTGTGCGCGTGTGGCTCGGTGGCGCCGGGGGTTAAACGCACCTACGGCGGCGACCTATAAACTCTCGAGCAGATTCATTGCTGTACGAGAAAATATACGCCCGGAGGGTTAGCGCAATATTCAACGTGCGCGGCGCGAGGTGATATCGAACGCAAATATAGAAACGCGCCGACCCAAAACGCGGTCCACGTAAGTACATCAGCATAATATGTCATGACCCATCCGTGTGCGGTGGTTTTCAGCGTATACTATAATATATTATATTGTTATATATCGTTGTGATGATGTACCTACTACGTACGGGACGAGTGCGCGTTTATTGATTTTCAGTAGGTATTCAGTAGAAAACAAGAATAATGAAATTCACTTGGCGTGCAACGAAATGTTCCAACCAACTATTATTATTATTGTGCGTTTCAAATATAGTCATGTAGACAAAGACGGTACTATCACGTGCCGATTGGATTCAAAGCGGGTATACGCTTAGGAGTGGCTTGGCTTATCCAGGGGATGGTTGGGTGTTTAGACCCCCCCATTGATTATATCATACGTTTAAACCTAATAAATATATTTATATTATTGTTTACTTCTTTAATTCTAGTGTATTTTTTTTTCCATACTATTTAGGAAATGCATGGTAATAACAGATCAAGTAAGAAATATTATTATTCATCGTATCAAAAACCAAAATAATGGCTTATTTTAATGAATATTTTAGAGCTATATTTAATGAAGTAAAATCTTAATGTGATGCTTTAAATACTAAAATTTTTTTGCCTTGCAGAACGTTAAAAAAAAGTCGTTGTAATATAGAAACAAATTCTTCAAAAGATTAGGTATTTAAGGATCTTTTTATACTGATTGTATAAATTGTCCATTTACTCATTGTTTTTAAAATCAGATAAATGAGTGATTTTTATAACATAATAGTCTATGCTTAAAAATTTTACATATCTCCTACTTTCATTAAATAGAAAATTTGAAGAAGAAAAAATAAAACAACCCATTAAAATAATGAAATGTACTAAGATAATTTGAATTATAGTCAATAATTAGCTTTAGTTGGGAAAAAAAAAACTTTGCAACAAAAATTTGTGAAGGCACAAGTTTTTCTAAAATAAACCCATAACGCTTTTACAGAATATAATGAGTCGGACTTAAATATAAATACCCTTAAAAAGTACAGAAAAATACACTTTCAAATAATGCATTTATGACCTAAAAACTCTAAAAAATTTTTTAAAAATATTAAAAACTGCATTATTTATTTTTAAAATAAAATGTGAATTACATAATATACGTAAAATATGTAACAAGTGAAAAACATCTGCGGTACTTCAAAAATGTACTAAAAAATCGAAAATGCATTAAAAACCTCAAAATATTCCATTAAAAGTATAAAATTCGCTAAATTGCAAAAAAAAAATGGTTGTGATTTACACACAGAGTACTTGATACATATTTGTAGATTGGAAGACATTGATTTAAATATTCCTTCAAAAAAAAGATGCGAATGTATTGAAATCCGAACTCTAGTAATGAAATGATTTTTCCATCGACTTTTATTTCTTCAAATGTTAGCCAAACTCTCTGTCACCACTGCTAGCAATGAAATGTATTTTTCTATTATGAAAAGGTTAAAGACATAATTGTGGTACACAACTAGTGAAGATGATAGATTAAATGGCTTAGAAGTTTTAAATATACATAGGGAAACGATAAGATTTTTTGAATAAATTATCAGTGAAAACCAGATTCATACTTAAAATTGCTATACAGTTGGGGGTGGAGTGTACCTCGTTTATAGGATAGATCATTATTACAATGGATTTGTTAAATTTGAATGCAATGATAGATATCATTGTATACGAATAACGATTCTGAACGGAGTTAATATGTTT
>JAIPRK010002325.1:0-22672 GCA_025469195.1 Chaitophorus viminalis | reverse complement strand
TTATAATCGTTGATACAAAAAATTTGGCTTGTAAAAAATACTTGAAAATTTAATAGGAAATTCCACAGAAGTAGTTCTTACTGTTATATAAAAATTATTGAAATTCATGGGCAAAATTTTCTGATAAACGTTTGAAAAGCAAATATTGACATTATATTTTAATTGAAATATACTAGGTATATTATAATATCCTATTCTAGACCAACATATCATCTCCGTTCAGAATCGTTATTCGTATACAATGATACCTATCATTGAATTCAAATTTAACAAATCCATTGTAATGACCTATCTTGTGAGCGAGGCTCACTTCACCCCTTACTGTACAGCAGAGCGAGGCCCATCCGTTTCTTTTTTATTTCGCAAAGCCACAGATGAATTATTTTTTATTTGATAGTATTTCAGTTATAATATTTAATACTAATAAAAAGTAAAGTAAAATATTTGAAAACACTACTGTAAATATATATAGGCCGTTATTATTTTAACTACCTAACTAATAAGTCGAAAATAAAGACCAAGTATTTGCTCTAAATTTTACCCAATTCATTTAAATAAATTCAAAAATTTACCATAAAATGACATAATATTATAAGCGATTAGCATTGGAGCATACGTCTTTTGGTTCAGATATAAATAAAATATAGGTAACACACAAATTTATAATAAACAATAAGAATTAATATAACTTGCGTGTAAAGTAGGGTACAAAAGTTTAAAAAAGAAAATAAAATCACATTAAGTGATACCAATAATACGCATATGTATTTGCTTTAAAATAATTTAAGTATATACGCAGGTTCTTTAGTTTTATTCAGATCATTTAAATGCATTCCAAAAATGTGAATAAAATTACTATCAAATAAAAACTGATAAAAATACAAAACGTATCGGGCCTTATTATCGGACAGGAACTTATGCAATCCATTATCCAGTCTTGGTAGTTATAAAGGAATAGAAATTCGTCTTCATCTATAGGGGTACCACATGAATTACCAGATACATGGGTTGAATTTCCTTTATCATCCATATATCTTACATTTTTGCTAACTACGGCATATTGGAATCCGTTACATATCAATGGACCACCGCTGTCTCCGTGACATGGCCTCTGTAATTCAATTTTTGCGCACAAAAACTCTTTACCTAGAACCCTGTGAAACGTAAAAAAAATTAATCCACACATAAATTGTGTGTGGAAAGATTATGTTACGGGTCATTTTTATGAAAACATCTCTCTTTGTATCTGATAGTAACGTTTATTATAAGCCCATGCTTCGGATGGTCGTCCGTTTCGGTTGAGCCGTATCCGATATTTACGCAGTTCATTTCCTTGCCATCGGCAAAGTCATCAGGATGGCCAGATATTGTTATGTAACGACTGACAGGAAGTGGTTTCATCAACTAAACGATAATGTGTAAATAAATTACTATATGTGATGTTACTTAGAAGAGTAAATGGATATGGTATAATTAAATTAATGCAACTCTAATGAAGCCAACTGGTATATAAAATAATCATTGGATGACTCAATAGTCATTACATTCTTACTTTCATTATACTGAGATCGGCTACTTGGTTTACACCATGTTTTGGATGTGTATATATTTCCAAGGGTTTTGAAGAAGCACCAACGAAAAAACCTAATTGGACCTAAATACCGAGATGTTATTTAACACGAAAAAATTTATATAACTTGTAACTCATGCTTAGAATTAATGATTTTCTTACTGTGTAATCAGATGGCTTTTTTGTAGAAGGGAAACAATGAGCAGCCGTCAACACGTACTCTGGTGTTATCAATGTGCCCGTGCACACAGTCCACGATTTCGAATTCGATCCGGTATCGAGAAGAGAAGATATAAACACAACGTACGGATGATCTTCTGAATTAAATTCTTTGCCAAAAGCTATACGGTTTTCTACTTGGGATTGTGTGATGACTTGAGGAGACGCCCATGTTCTGCTCGCTGTTGATAAAACACACAGGATGCACAGGACTATCAAGCACTGCATTCTTGTTAAATAATTTGAACAGTATATACGTGCTTGTATGTTACAAATGATAAAATCGGAATTAAATGGGTTTCAAAACCGAAAGATATCAAACTTACCTAGCAATACGTTTAATTTCTTGATTACTACAGTTACCATTGTGACAAAGTATATTTCGTTGTTTTGACAAAAGTATATTGTGACAATAGCCAAACTGACATCTACCACAAATATTAACCCATCTTTTCTCTTACATAGTTTTTTAAGATGATAACTACTATCCAGCTCATAGTTGTAATTCGTGGTATCTTACAAGGGATTAAGTAATTATAGATTTATTAATAAACAGTCAATTAGTTATTTCAATAATAATACATTTTCATTCCAAAAATAATTAGTCATGTCGTGTAAGACAATCCTCTACGCGTGAGAAATAGCGTAAAACTTAAAATTATTCACGTACGGTAATACAAGTTTAATGTTATTGTTTCTTTATAATTTTTTTCAAAATGTAACAGTTTTGTTATATTATAATATTTTATAGCAAAAATAGTTTATTAAGCTTATTAAAAAAAGGAAAAGTGAATAGGTACATATAATAATAACATAATATTGTGATAGTAAAAATAATTTTTGATCCGTAGTTGCGTGGATCGTTTTGAAAGTTGCACGTCACGGGATGTGTTGGATCATGTTAAAAAAAAATTGAGTACTTATGAGTAAATATAATTCACTGTATCTGATAAGTAGACATCTGATTATCTGAGTCAAATAAATAAGTACACAGATTTTGACTTTTAATTCGTGAATACATTACGAAAAATTTGCCGATTAAATATAAGATCGTATCATTGACCTAAATAATCAACTGCAGTTTACTCAGTGACTGCAACATTTGTTTCCTTGCATATTCTTTTTCATTATAATTACCGATAAGTAGTAGTGATGTTGGCACAAAACCATGGCGCATAATATAAGTCATGTGAGTACTAATTTTTTAATTGCCATTTTTTTATTTATCTGATTACTACGATCAATTAATCCGCTTTTGAGCAAAATTATATCCGAATAACACATGTTGATGATCAGATAACAATTATTTTGGTCACAATCTTGTATAGGCGGACACAATAAAATTACAAATTAAAAAAAAAACACACAAATCATGAACTAATACTATAATTATAATAAATTTAATTTATCAAACGTATACGTTATGAAAAATAACTGGTCTTAGGATTGTAAAAAACAGAAAATTTATTACGTAATTTACTAGGAACAATATTATTATACCTACTAATAGATAATACGTGAAAATTAAATGGACTATGAGACTATGAAAAAGTATACAATATTATTTATACGCGTTAACTTCGGCGATATCAATTCATAATATTCTACCCCCCCCCTCCCCCCCGAACGTGAATAGTGCATTATTGTTCATTTATTCGATGCATCATATTCGGTATCTTGGTCGTGGTCGATTATTTATGCTGCAACGCACTATAACGTCTTATATGTCGTTTTACGCCAGAGCTTCGCAGTGATAGAGGATAAAACAAAATTATATATTTATAAGGTTGGCCAGCGTTCATATTTTATTCAAGTTTGACATGCAATATAATTGCAGGCTTGCGCCTCCTACAGACTACAAGCTGAGTATTTTTTATGTTTTTTATTAGGTTTTCACATTTTTTTATTAATTTATTTATTTGTTTATTTTTTTATTTTTATTTTTTATTTTTGTATAGAAAACCATTATAATATAGCGGACGGAATTGAGACTGCGGCTGGATACATATAACTAAACGTAATCGTCATAATAATTACTATTTACGGCGCAATAAATGGCGACGGCTTATTTGCCACATTTATGTTTTACGCATACACATACACACACGCACATGTACACAACAATTCTGTTTCGGTAAAACCAAAACGCTCGTCGTCGTCGTGGTCCTTATCGGTGGTGGTGGCGGCGGCGGCGGCGGTGGCGGCAATCCCTTTCCGACCTTATAGCCGGCGCCATAACGCACCTGAGCCTGTTGCATAAATTTACCCGTTTCTCCTGCACTCTAAACTTATTTCAGAAATTATTACACCGAATGTTCTTGTATACCTATATAATGATAATAATTATAATACATATTTGTATATGTATATGCGTGTGTGTGTGTGTGTGTATGTAAGCATAAATACGTATACGAACACGCTGCTGTTGCGCTAATAACACGGATACCGTATATTATAATAATTATTATTAGCATTATGCCGCCGCCGCGCCGCTGAGGTAATTTGTTTTTATCGTTAAACGTAATCATTATTATTAAAATTATCATCATCATTATTGTCGTTCCGGGGCCGGGTATAGTGGAGCGCATATTATTATATATTTTAGCCGAACGCGTCCATCCTGTTTATAATAATATTGTACACAATTGGGCAAGATAAACTGCGTACGTACGTGTACGCCAGAGCGCGTGCGTGAATAACTGAATAACTAAAACATCGATGAAATATTTAAATACTACACGACAATTTGATGTCTCTAGACGCGCTGTATCCGAAAACCGATACAATGTACGGACGTTCATGTGGATATTTCCCAGTTAAGAGTGTGATAAAGTCAAATTTCACTATTTTGTATCCGAAATCTTAAATTTTTCTTCATTAGAATATTGAAGTTTCTGCGTACGTCGAGTTTAAAAATTACTAAAGGTCTGTACATTGTCAGTCACCAAGAAAATATGCCCCTTCATCCGTTGTGCGTAATTTGTTGCAAAAATGTTGTTGAATCAGAAATTCAAGAGCTGTTTGATCGATTAAACTGGGGGTCACATAGTCCACCAAAAAATACCATATATTATTGGAAAACTTCATCGTCGAAACCGTACATAAGCAAGTCAGATAACACAAACTAAACAAATTGGTCAATATATTATTAGGTTTTTTTGTATTTATTATGTAATTAATTTAATCCATCGTGGGAAAACATCTCTATATTTCTTCTATATTATAATGAAAACATACATTTTATATTTTAATTATAATATAATTAAAACTTTATAATGTTAATCAACCGACCTACCGACCGACTAGCTCTTAATATGCCGATTCACCAAAGTTTTTACAACAAATAGCGCAACGGATAAAGTGGCATATTTTCTTGGAGATCGAAAACGTGCAGACCTTCGTTAATTCTTAGACTTGTCGCACGCTGAAACTTCAATATTCTGATTGACGCGGTGCGTTATCTGTTCTTAGCCGTACAGCTGGATCGTTCACCTACATAGGTGTAAAATTGCGTGTGAAAGATAACGTGCAGTGGCCCATTGGTCACGTGTCGACTTTCGGCATGTGTGGTCGCGGGTTCAAACTCATACCGTCGCTTAATTTTTAACTCGCAATTTTACATCTATGACACCCCCACGTCCACCACGTGGGACCATGTCATGATGAAGAAAATTCATTCAATATTGGACAAACGAACCGCGATATACTTACTCCATACGAGTATATATTATACACAAACTATTTGAGAGAAAAATGAAAATTTTGCGATGATTGACAACAAACCGTAATAATTATCATAGGTAGTCATCGCGGGTTATGCTATTACAAATTAATATTTGCTTTATTTTTATATTTATACTAATATATAAGTCGGTGACAAAAACAACATTTGTAATAATTTTCTTGTTTGATGACACTGAATTCAATTTTATTATTATCAGACAATTTATTAAATATAGTATATGAAACGCAAAAGACAATTGTACAATAGCGCGTCAGGACTCACAACAATCGCACGTAAAAAGATTTTTCTCAAGCGCACCATTTTTCTACCGTCAAGTTCATAAGGGTCGTAACCGATATTATATTGGTACGATTATTATTGTTGTACATGTTACTCGACTTTCGAACAAATTGTATTATACACCGAAACGACATACACAGCGACGAACAGGTGGTGAAACAAAAGAGAGGTTGGTCGATCGTTCCGTTTGAAATATTTTTATTATTATTCTTTTTTTTTTTTTGCTCCTCCGTAATCGAGAGAAAAAAACATACGTATCGACTGTGATGTCACGTGCAGCATTATTATACGATGACATATAAATTAGCTTTTATTTTTGTTTCCGAATGTACGGTAGTAGTTATAATAGTAATAACCTTCGGTGCAAAGTTCTCGCTTCGTTTGAAATCGTATTACTGCGGTAGCGCGTGTATAACTCACGATGTGCGTAGGTACATAATCGCCGGCGGAAAGCTTTCACCACCGCACTCGCCTTCAGTACACGTGTGTGCACGTTGCACGGGTACGAATATATATATATATATATTATATATAATATTATGTTAACGGTTTATCGGACCTGCAAGGTCTAGCCGTTACTGTTTCCGCGTTCAATGTGCCGAACGGAAGTGTATAACGACAGCCGTGTTCGCGTTTGTACGGATACGCGGTGATTTATTGTGGTTTTTTTCAACATTTGCGAACAAAGCTGCAGAACCTACACAACAGTGGAGTGTACACAGGGTACTAAATAGTTACTATAACTGAAACTCACTGCCTGGAAGCATACAGTGACTTGACTAAAATATTGTGATTTTTTATAATGCACCGTGTTCTTTTTTTCTTTTAGTCCCATTATTCAATCTATGATCTTATTAAAATGTTGTTTGAGTGCAGTTCATAAGAAAACGACGCCACTATGCAAAGCTATTGCACACTATTTAGTTAACTAATCTTGCGCATGTTTTTTATAATAAATCGTTCTAATTCATAAAAATTCAATAAAATTCAAACAGATTTTTACTATATAATATATATACTGTTACTGTAAACGGGCAAACCCTTAGTAACATTTACATATATTGAAATTTTGTGTAAAGGGACGTGCGTGTATAATGCACTAAAGACCTACGGAGTACTTCCCTATATATAATGTTACATGTTATGTACCAACGTATAAGTACGCGTTACAAAACAGCAAAAAGTGCACGAACAATTAATGTTTACTGCAAAACGTAGATATTTACGTTTTGCATAAACCATTTATACATAATATACTAGCTATACTTGCTTAGAGAAAAACATGTGACAAATAATAATATATGGGTGAAAAACTGAAAACATAAAATATTATATTTGTTCCCCTTCTTGAAGCATTTTATTACAATTTCGTTGAAACAGAGCCCGTTATAAATCGCAACACCGATACATAATAATATAACGCGTTCAGTATAAATAATGTGCTTTCTTCCGTTACCCGCGAGGCGTTCGCTCAGTTGCAGCTGGTTGTACTTTATGTGTGTACATGATATTGTATAATATACAGCTCCGATTATATAATATCGAATAGGTACCCAAAACCATCTGTGGTGTTCGGTACGTCTACTAAAACAGCATAGAGGCAACTGCAGACTTATTTGTACGCCTCCGAACGAACCACTTGTCCTTACGCGCGTCCAATTAAATTATACTGCAAAATAGTTCATAAACTCTCAGAAAACGATTAATTATAATATTTAATTTAGGGAAAATTTGTCCGGAAAAACATCTGTTCAAGCACGATATAATAATAATAATAAAAAAAAAAAAATATAATAATAATAATAATAATAATAATAAAAATAATAATACGTATGCGATATCGCGAACGAGTCTAAATCGTCAGGGCTCTATGTGGAGTGAAATAATTAGTATTTTAAACGCGAACAGTGTTTTTTTTTCTCATAATTATTGTTATAATATTATTATGATTTCAATCTTAGGCGTTCATCTACTTTATGGCCACTCAGTGACGGCTCGTGAGGTCACGTAAGGTGGTGCACAAAAAATTTATTAGATATCTATGTTAGATGGTAAAAAAATTTATTTTGGTATAGGTACATACCACAAATAATACCAAAATAATGTACCTACTTATCTTATCTAAATTAAATTTTTCTAAGCATTTTACCCCATTAAAATATAAATAAATTATAAAAAATTATTAACTACTTATTATTAACTTATTATGTATGATACTATGAATATAAACACAAATACACAATATCGTTGTAATTATAATTTATTATTAGAGCTAAACAATTACAATAATAATAATAATAATAATAATGTCTATGGATATTATAGTAGTTATTAGTTGATTTGACAGCTATGTATGATGGATACTGTACAATGATGCGTTATCGTTTCAACGAATGACACGATATCGCGATAGCACGACAGTAAAATAGGATCGGTGCACACATTAAATGTGCTCCAAATTGCCATGTATTACTAACTGGCGTGTCAAGGCATGTAGCTTATTTTTATACGACCGCCCGGAGCACAAACAATTTGTGCTCCGTGATATTATTTAATCGTTTATAAATATATTTCTTAACATAAAAGCTGCAAGAACTTTTTTTTATTAATTTAAATATTTATACTTTTTTTAATTACAGACCATTTGCATAATCATCAATTATATTATGTTATTATAGGCATATAATAATTTTTTATATAATATTTTGGGTGGTTCACGTGCTCCTGTGCACCATACTACGAGCCGCCACTGTGGCCACTTACCGTATACCGATCGCAGATCTCGCACTATACTGTACAACGCGGATGCGATGTCACAACAGCATGATTATAAATTATAATAATATTATAACGCCATTATAACGCTGCACTGTAGGCAACACAAAAACAAATTAATATTTATGTACTACATGAATTTTTCGGTAAAAAAATAAAAATATAGCATCATTTAAATATTTTACAAAACGTGATGGAAAATGAAGGAGAGAGAGAGAGAGAGAGAGAGATACTTCGATAACCTTGAAGCCGAAAATGTATTAGGGGAACTGCAACACTCTAGTACGAAAGAAACTTTTATTCTTGCAAACGTTATTATAAACATTAATATTAAACAGTGGCTATACGGTGAAACTGCGGGACGTGTGCGAGAATTAAGTTTCACCACCGGAAAACCGAAGCAGGTGCAATTTTCTAAAGTGAACCGTAAATCAAGATATTCTTGGACGCCTTTTGTAGATAAAACATATAAGATAAATAAATAAAAAAATAGCGACGGAAAGAGAGAAGGATAAAAGAGAGAAAAAAAGGGGTGCAGATAAAATGTGATACTGAAAAAGTTAACAAATGAATAAATGATGATGATAGACGTGCATGTATACCGTACGTACACGTATAATAGTACGTGTACAACCGCATATTACATCGTGTATCAATTATTCCGACAGTTGCTAGATCCCGATGCTGGCCGGCGGTGTATCATCGTCATCGTGAATCTAAAACTTAAAAAATTATTAGTGGGGTGTCCAACTGGCAACTCCAGTGTCCGAAATCATGCACAGTGTTCCATTCGAGCAAACGGCATAAACTTGATTTTTTTATCCGGGTTATATGCATAGGTAAAGTAAATGCGTATCGCCCAGGCGCAATAATACTTACTAGTATTCATCTTCGAACTTGTTTTAAAATAATAATGAATTAAGAAATTAACAAAATTAATTCTTATGTTAACACCAATTATTGTATGCATTTTAATTAAATGCATTCATTACTTCATGTTTGTTACGTTGCAACCTGCAATAGCCGACTAAGTAACCTATAATAATAGGTAGTGTTTAATAATACATACCTCATGGCTAATACTATTATTTCACTTGAGTTATATGATGACTTTTAATAATTTCGTATTATCTGATACGTACATCAGCTAATTTTAATTGAGTATTAGTTTTTGGTTCGGTTATAGAAAGTGATTGTCCAAATAACAATAGATTGCCATGATAGTTAAAAATAATCAAGTATCTATCGATGAGTTGTATACATATTTTGTTGTTTAATCTATTTTTTTACGGAAGACTTCGGTAACTTTGGCTATTAGATCTCCATGGGTTTTTTGATTTGTAGATTATTTTTAGATTAGAGAAACTCTAAGAAGCTAAAACACATGGGTAGTGTAAGTGTAAACCATAAAAAACGTGTGTCACCCATCCAGCTAGTGGCTACTAGCAGTGTCGGGTGGTGATTTATGGAATCACTGAGAGTGACTGCGATCAACTGTTCCACCACACCATGTCACTTGTATAATTGTATTATCGTATAATACTATATTATGACTTTGTATAAGATAATGTAAGCAATCTACACTTTAAATATAAATGTACTAAACTTCATAAATCATTATATATTATATAATATGTACGAATTATATGATCGGTCCCACCCCCTTGCGTACCACTGCAATAATATTAATACCATAATATTGAAAAATAATAAGTACACAGTTCGACAATATTTCGAATAAAACACGTAACTGAAAAACGAAATTGATGTATTAAAAATCGTACACAAAGTTTGTTCTTTTGAAGGTCTTCATTAACACGCATCGACAAGGTCTCCTTCGCCGACGTAGAACAGACTCATATTGTTTGCAAAACCTGCGTTTTTTTTTGAACATCTTATGTGCAAAACCAAATCTCCTTGGTTCAGTATGCCTTTTCTTTTGGCAAATTTCATTGCGAGCTTTGTACGGTTTTCGATGTCTTTCGACCAGACAGTCTCTGCCGGATCTGTAACGAAATACGCCACACACCATGATCGTAACGTGCAATTAATCGACGAGTAGGTGTGAGATAAGGAGGTAGGTAACGATATATTTCTCTAATTTTATTGTGTACATGAAATCATATGGCAGTAATTAGGAGCTCAGAATGTAAATTACAAAGTTACAAAACATAATAATTTTGATATTAAATGAATTAATCTTAATAATATATTTTGTCCATCGATTTATTCTCATTTTATTTCGCATCGATATAATTTTTCGTTTTGTTAAATAATACATATTTGATAGATTTACAAAAGTAGTTGTGTACCTTAGGAGAGTTTTCTAGTGATTAAATCTATGTATTGTTTTAAATATTAAATATCTGTCTTTCAGAATGTGGTTTACTACCTAACATAATAGGCATTTATTCTGAATTAAAATATGATCGTCATTCACAAAACAACGCAACTCTGTCTCTATCAAAAATGAATAAAAAATAAAACTACTTAAAATTTTTTCTCCGCCTAATGTCAATCCTAAGAAATATTAAATAATGCTCTACATTAAATTTTCAGCCATCCAACATCGTAAAATGTTACGAGCGTTTCAATCGATATGCGTCTAATAGATTCCACCCCTTGGTACGTAACAAATAAAAATCTCCGCAAAGATTTAAAATTACCTACCCTTAATGATTTGACCAAATTCCGCTGATTAAAAAACTACGAGTATGTGTCTGCTACATACGGTATCTCGAAGACTGAAAAGGCAATGGCCCAGAATCATGCTTAATGCATGAACGAAAAAAAAACATATAATACATATGTATGATAACTAATGTAATTATTCTAGTCAGATGGTACTGCTGAGAGCTTTCATATTCAGATATTTCAATATTATTAATGAAAAGTCATCATACTTGCTTATTATTCTGTAGTAATAGATCGTTAATATATTTTCTATAAATATATAAAAAAAAAAGTTTTTTACAAGCTTTCGTTCATACCACACATTTTCTTAATGATTGTCAATTCACATAGACCTTAGACTCGTAGTCAAACGTAGATTATAATATGGTTTATTGTTAGTGCACGGCATAAGCGCAACTAAGGTAAAAATTCTGGAGGGGGGGGGGGCTATAGCCCCAAATAAATTTCTTTGCTTCCGTTAGAAATGTTTTGTCAAACATTATTCACTCAATACCAATTTTTGAACAAAAAAGCACAGAAATTATAAAAAAATGAGTAGGTACTAGGTACAGAGTACCTATAAAAAACATGTTTGTTACTTGTTGGCAGTTGTACGCAAACTCATAATATTAATAATTACAATCATAATCATAATAATAATGTTCGTTACTATGTTCATACCGATCAAATAATATCATACCACCTTAGTACCACTATAAAGCACAGCTATAGATGGTATAAGCTATATCTATAGCTGTGCTATAAAGTATAATAATTAGTCATTATTACTAGATAAACAACATAGATATAAACATTTTTGTTATCATTGATAACTTAACATTGTTGAATGTTGACAGGTTATCAACTATATTAGCACAAAATAAATTGAAGTTACATGAAAAAAAAAACTGGGGGGGGGGGCTATTTGGCAAACTGGGGGGACTTAGTCCCCTCTAGCCCCCCCCCCATAGTTGCGCCTATGCTGCAAGGGTAGTGAGAAGGTGTTGAACGTTTTTTCTGGTGCGCATATATTATATTTTATCATGAACATGATTTATAGTATACGAACGCATGACCTCGCATAACAGACAGCACATCTCGTCACATCACGGGTTTTACAGCGGTCGATTGCCGAAAACTGTCATTAATTAATCGATTTAATTGTGTACGGTATAATTACGTATGTAGTGTAACGCTATGAGGTTTCGCCACACCGATATCTTTCTAGCGCACTTCCCGTGCCCGAGAACGGCCAACACGGGACACATGGGTCGGTAATGTGCGATTTTCTTGGCTGACAGCCCCGACGCAGTGATCACTATGATCGCGGCCGCGGAACATTTCAGCGATACTTCCACGCACCCGATGCTGATCGCGTGAGCAGGATCGTCTGTCGTTTTGGACTTAACAATATATATTTTGAGTTACGAGCGTTACATCATTTTTATGATGTAAAAATTTATAATAATTATGCATACGTTTGAGTAAACACAAATAGTATGAATAATGATTATTAAGTACAAACACGCTTACGAGACGCAAACGGACAAGACAAATAATATATTAATTGTGTAATTCAGTTGTGTCGAATATGTAGCGTATTAACCACTCCCCTTTCCACTTAGTTTATTTTTTCTTACGACCTTATATCTTATGTTTACGTGGTAAAATTATAACATGCCTAGGGTGGTGAAGTAAATAATGTAAATCATTACCAAAACCGTCTTTAACTTGAAAAACGTGACTAAAAAAAATTTATTAGCCAGAGAAAAGTAATCGTTAAACAATAAAGGGTAAACAAAAAACAGTAGAGTGGCATGGTATGGCGGAGTGGTTAGACGCAGCCGCTTATCAGTTTTGCGGTCAAGCATTTGTCCAGCGTTGCTAGCTCCCGGATGGGTGAACACCCAGGATTTTAGCGACGAAGCCATGTTACATAGACACATGCGCGTGTTTCAAAAATATACCGTTCCCAAATCAACCGTTACGATCGCACAATTAATGGCCATGGTTGCCAAATTTTAAAATAAATAAAAAAAAAAAAAACTTAAAAAAAAAGTGGAATATAGAATTCTAATCAAGCTAATATTAACAGAAGAGTTGCGATTACGATAATACGTATATGTTCTTAACGACGTGCGGAAACTTCAGCATTCACACGTCCCGTTACGTGAATCATCCACCCGATACAGGTATCCGAAACGAACATTTCTCACCTTGTTTTTGAGTTCCGAGAACAGTTGTTGTTGCCATATGGCTGCCTCGCCTTGCCGGCACACGGACGACAAGACCTGCGCGCAATGCACATGCAGCTCGTCATGCATAGAACGCTTGGTCACGTCCAGGTAAATGCAATCACTGCCGTCCAGTACGGTGGTGATGACGTCGTTCACCTCGGTGCACGTGGGCACCCTGCTGTATTCCATCGAGCTTAGAAACCCGCCGGAAGTCACGCTCGCCTTCGCCATCTGGACGGGACAAACAGAGCGAGTTGGGTATAACATGTATGCGAATGCCTATACTGCAGCCGTGCATTGCGATCGGTTCGGTTTGGTTACGAGAGTACGAGAAGAACCGTGTTCTTGACCAATGCGTACTTAGGATTTTCCTCTGGAGGAGGGTTATACATATTTTTTAATTACTTTAGATAGTATAATGTATAACACACTTTTAAGACTTTACTACATTAACAAATATTGTACATGATAAAAAATCGCCTACTACTCGTAATGATTGTTAATTCACGATCCCGTCAATACTTATGTATTAGTTTCAATCATGGTCAGTAGGTATTTTTTCATGTCGAAATTATTACGATTAATCGCAAAAATAATAAAAAGTTAAATGAAATAAAATGTTATACATGTTATTATCACGACTTGTGTTTTCAGAGCTCGGGAGTTCGTAAACCATACCCAGCCTCTCCACGTTTATATAAGGTGTAGGACGACACATGTTTAAAATTATTATTAGTATATATACCATCTAAAATATATTATTTTCCCTACGTCCATATTATAAATTCTGGCTCAAAAAACTCACTATGTTACACTTTGACAAAACAATCTTTTGGGCAACGAATATCCGGTCATGTCCTACATCCATGCACAAACTAGGTCGGTCCAGGAATACGCCATCCGCGCTCTTTACGATCTCGTTGATGTTCTTGAGTCCTACCAAGTTGTCGATTTTCGCATACAGATCAATGTCAATTCCACGCTCCTCACCTTTGAAAAGTTTTATAAGCTACTAATAAAATTTCGTATAATTATGCAATATTTTAGTATTGGATGGTTTTACTTTAATTCCTTTATTTATTATTTCTAAATCTACACGACTATATAAAGTGAATATTCTTTCGACAAAAATAATAAAAACAGTAACAGTAATACAGTTACCCATGTATTTAAGTATTATAAAATACTATCATTTTGGCATGAAGGATACTGAACGAAATAATAAATTATTATTAAACATTTTTTAATATAGGATTGAAAATTATTTTTAAGAGTATTTGAGTACTATGTTCTATTAAATATCTTGCAATAAGTAGCATTTTAAATCCTATTTTTGAAAATATTGAATTATATTTTTTAATTTATGAAATTTGACATATTAATAAGTTTTTATAAATTATTTATTAAAAAGTTTTATTGGATGTGAAATTTTTCGATTTCTGTAAAATACTTAAATAGTGTCAAAAATTTAAAATATTTTTCAATAAGTCTTAACTCTTAAGATAACCAAAATATTCAAACACCAAAATAGATTACAGTTAGGCCCATTGACTTTTTCATATACATTTTATCTTTATCGAATGATCGATTATTCACAAAAGTAATACCTTGATTATTATATAATCTAAGTTAATATCAATAAAAACAAAATATTATTGATAATTTTTGGTTACAAGTATTATTCAAATTTGATACTCGAAAAACATCTGTGAAGTGTATTGATTTGAGATTTCTAAAAAGGTATAGGTCATAGGATATAAGATAATATTATGTTTTAATTTTCCGAGTACAGGTTCAAAATGTTGTTGTTCAAACACAAGCATTGGGTTTTAAATGCTTTACATTATAGGACCAGTTTTTGACATAGAGGAACGCAGGCTTAACCGTCACGGACAAAATATGGTACATGTAGGCACACTTACTACTGACGAACGTTTTGACGCGGTTGAAGAAAGCCGCGTTCCTAACGCCGGGAATCAGGATAATGTCGACTTGGAGCTCGATCCCAATGCGGATGTTCTCCTTGTCCTGTTCGGAGAGTGATTTCGTACTGATAGGGATTCCCGGTATGTACACCGATCTATGAGAACCGAGAAATTCTCCTCGCTTTATCAAACAGTACACCTCGTCCTGATCTAAGCGAAAAAATCATTTTAACATCGCAACGATGTATAATATTACAATAACTACGTATTTGGTCTATATGTATGCAGAAAACGCGTGTTGTTATTACCAACTCTTTTGACGACCAATTCGATTTTCCCGTAGTCCAAATAAATCTTGTCGTATTCATTTAGCCGAAGAATGGTGTTGCTGTTAACGTAAATTCGGTTTACCGTACAGTTGTTCCTGAACGCAACGTCATTGGTGACGAAAACGTGACCGTTGGTAGGAAGTTCTATCACATTTTGGTCTGGCTGCAACGTATTTAAAAACAGTTTGTACAATCATGGGATAAATTATGTTTTTGTGATAATGATAAAATGACAAAACACGTCAAAAATTTTTTTTTATATAAAATAAAAATAAAAATATTAAGTTTTCTAAATGTCGATTGGATTATATGTTTATCATTGAATTTCGAATAATATTATCTATGTGATAATAATTTCCTATCTTAGTTATAATTTACTAGTTCATTTTCTAAAACGTATACCCCTTATATGATACCTATAACATATTCCGTTTTAGAAAAGTTATATTTACCTATATAATATATATAAGAAAAAAAAATCGGATATAATATTATGCATATGTTATAATATCTAAACAGTTAGACAGATTTTCGCTTTGTCCTAAGTCTGTGTTAGCGGTCTGATACAGATTATCTGTATCTTATTAGTTATTATGTTGTATAATGGTATAATTGTTTTAATTTTTACTTGTTGAGGAGAGGTAAGGTGAGAAAAATTATGTAGGTATTCGTTCATATGTTTCTGACTGTCATTCTTATAACTGCTAAGTGTTTTATTATTTTTACTTTCTCAAGAAGCACACTTACTTTTGAGTTGGAAATCAAGCCAGTCTTGATGCGTGATTCATTTATATCGAGTACCAGTGCCATGGAATACGGTATCCGGTCGTTCTTATTTAGACTAAAGTTAAAAACTCCTTGCCGAATTTCATGAACCATTTTCCGACAGGTTTCCCGCGACAAACCGTCAAAACTAAAAACGACCATAGACACACTTTTTTCGCAATACGCTTCTATCAACTCTTTGGTCACTGTAGGCACTGCAATAATAATAATAATAATAATAATAATCAATAAGCTGTGTCTGCTGACACGTCACGATTGCGATTTACTGTTATAATATACATACAGACTCCACAAGCTATGCTAGTCAACGTGTTCAACGACGCACTCGATTTTACCTTCAAGTTGCTCATGTAATCCAGATGATTGTTTTGAAAATTCCCTTGTACGTCTATCTTATAATCGTCACAAGTATTCTAAACACGATTTTTCAAATGTATTATCAAAACAAACTGTATACAATACAAAATCCCTGTATTCTTACCCATGGATATACGATACACGGTTCTTCATTGTTCTTGGACTTCAACATGCTCATTATTACGTCTTAATTATTTATTTCGAAATAACCGTTATTTTTAACTAATGCCTTTTAATATTCAGTTTTCGACATTTTAAATCCACCTCGATTTAAAAATAAAAATTGTGAAACACACCCGTTTAATAAACGTTGCCTAGGTAATGCAATGTATAATATGAGTAGTGAAATTAATATCACCTGTTGAATTACTAAAAGTTTAAAAAGTGAATGTTAAAAGTTTCACGAAAATCAAACCCAAGAACAAGAATTAATAATAATATGCACCTTCGATGTACATAACTATGGGCCTTGTAGAAAACAATGATATTATTCAATATTACAATATATATTCACTATATTCAGTCGGCATAAACTCGATTCTAATAGAATTATTGCTATATCATTGTTTCTAGAACATGATTATAAAAATTTATATTTTAAACATTTAACCAGAAGTTATAAAATTTTTTTTTTTCAAAATATTTGTAGTCTATAAAAAAAAAAAAAATAGTTTCATGCCTATGTTACAATTTATTGTTGGGTAACTTATTTAATCAAATTGATCTAATATTTCTCATTATTTATTCCAAGAATAACTCAGTAACTTCTGGTTATCAGCTTAACATTTTTATTTGAAATAATAAATTAAAACAAATTATTTTACATTTTATGATTTCGTAAAAATCCGATGATTTAATGTACTTAACTGTTTTTTCTTTATATATATATGCAATGTATATATTTATAAGTAATTATATTTCGATGAACTTTATAAGTAAAGTTATTTTTCGAAAATATTATCTCTTTCGGTCGTTTTAACTATATACATTTTTCAATTGATTCTGCAATGCACATATTTATATTTTAAAGCCCCAGACCGTATTTATATAATTAACACAAAAATATTATGTATTTATATTTTTCAAGGGCCAGTTTAAATAATTTTGTAAGCGTGTATTAATAAACACACGTTATACTTATTAATTATTCACATTTGGACAAATTCGGGGCTGATACGTTAACCGTAATATTATAATATTTCGTCATGAAATTCGATATAATAATATTACGTGTAATATCTCACTGAAATGAATTATTCACAGGGGACAAAATTTTACAAACCAAATTATTAACTGTTATTATGAAAAGCATGCGCTTGTATCTTAGATAACAATATTCCTCTCATTAGTGTACACCGAAAATAAAATTGATTTTCAATACAAATCTATACAATAACCATGGTAACCGCTTGACCAAATCAACTATACAAAATAATAATAATAATAATAATAAGTAATAATACATACTGTAATAGTGTAATACACGAATATACCACCATAGTATAAAGATACATAATATCGTTAAGGTCTTACGGTATTTTAACTATTCATAAGTAAGAAGTAAGGACTATTAAAAGAGAAATAAAATACCAAATAAAATATGTGCAGTACGTAATTCGAGAGAAAAGTTGTTTAATCTTTTCAAGAGTAAAAAACACATTTCCTAGAGTATAAGACTAATCACACAAATGGATTTTCAACATCCAATTTCCATCAAAACGTTTATTACGTTTTTAATTCACTTGCTTTGAAAGTACTTACTTATACGTATAGGTATATTTGATATAAAAGTAGAATTCATTACAAAGTATTAACTACATCTTATTATCTATATATTATACGCTGTGGCAGCTGTGCACTAATATAATGTGAAATATATTATACGGTACCTAAGAACTGTTTGCTACGGAATCACATGGAATTTTATAAACATTCCGTTTTAGACAGGTTGCCAGCAATAATATTATTGGTATATAACTTGTGACTGTACTAGATAAAACGTACGTTAAGTTGTGTCAAAATTTTGATTTTGATTTTCAAAGGTAAGATTACAAATTCCAAAATTGAATTTGTAATTATTTACATTTGTTTGCAATTTAATTGAAAATAATTGCACTACGCTACGGGGAGTTAACTTCACGTACGTCTGGAATCCCAATAATATTTCCATTATTATGAAAATGTTTTCGGATTTTCGTATTCACAATTCGTTTTAGATAAGTTTCATAGTCAATCAAAACGTTCGTTTGTTTCGATCGATTTGAAAAAAACTTAGGATATTATAATATTATTTATTTTGTGAGATTATATTATTTGTAACGTGTGTAGCGAAAATTATAGCTGTACATGATGATTCTATACTTTTAAGTGCATCTGTAGTGAACTGTATAAACTCCTCAAATATTGTGCCGAACTAACCATGTGCGAAAAATATTTGAATTTGAAATTCAGATTATTTAGATTAAAAATCGGTACTCCGACGTACAGTATAGTGAAGTGAAAAAAACCCAACAAAACATCGAGATATTTGGCTGATAATATTTGTTAGTATAGACACACCACGTTAATATTATACTCACGTAGACCTGTCGTCGTTTTCCATCTATAATGTTCGGCTTGTTAATTTATATTTATGGTTAAGAGTAAATAAATAAAACCTTCTGTAGTACGGCTATACCATTTCATAAGTACTGATAATATTTTACGATTTTACTATTTCCATAAACATTTATACATTTTTTAATGAATTTAAAATGTCTTGAACAAACCGTATGCATATACCTATACGTCATAATATAGTACCTATATAATATTATATACACTGTACATGGACAAGAAATAATCAATCACAGCCAAAAAACAAAATACATCGTCGGAATAGGCTAATTTGATACTATTATTAGATTCAGGATAGAATATTATTATTGTATAGAATTAATTTTAACCTTACATTCAGATTTCAATTTTACTTTAAAATATCAAGCAGAACGTCAAGAAAAAACCAATATAATGTTATAATGAACACGAAAGCAGTTATACGCAATTAATGTTAAGTAATGTAATATACATAATTATATTAGAAAATTTTCTGTTTAAATTTTAATAACGGTAAAGGATTTCGGATTTAGAGAAAAATGTGGTTTTCAATTATTTTTAAAATACAAATTGTATAATATTGCGTCCAGAAACGTAGAAAGAGGCCTTGGACCCGCTACACATTTTGCACCTAATCTAACATGGCTTTACCGGTTGAGCAACCCCAAACTTCCGACTTAAAAACAACGGTCCAAGTTGAAATCTTTTTTACAATGACTGAAAATTACGGTTTTATAAGGAAGTTAGATGAAATATTGAGAATTAATCTTTACAAGCAATAACGTTATTAAAAAAATGACTGCACGCGAAAAAAGATTTATTATTATCAGGTATAAAGGTTTTGTTTCTCAATACCTACTTACTTTATAGTTTGTACATGACAGTACATGTATATTGTCATATCGGTAAATTTATTTGTCTCACTGAGAGTCTTATATCACGTTTATAGTTATATATATTAGTATTAGTTTATAAACACACGAAATAAAAATTAAGCCATTAAGTCTATAGGTTGAAAAATCAACCATGCTAATTTCGTCGCATAAATTGTTCGTCCGTCGTAACTTATAAGGTTATAGCTTATATAAGTATAATAAATTTCAAATATTACGATAAGATGTTGATTTAAGCTTTTCACTCTCGTGAAACAACGAATAATATTAATTAGCTGACGGATCGCTAAAGTTTGTACGGTAAACATTCCGATAGCTAATGAATTCCTTATAGATAAATAATGTATTGTTCAGTGGACCTATAAATACAACGAAATCACAAATATTATAATTATTATTGAATAATATTAATTTTTTATCGGTAGAAGTACTTTTGCGGCTAATCTAACAGGAATTTCAGTAGACTTTGATGGAATACGCCTCATACTTTCATTTTTCAATAATAATATACGATTGATAACATAGTTAACAATTGATTATTCATTATTAACATAAAATATTGTTGGGTGAATGTTTAATTTCCCACATTAGATAAAGTACAGGTAAAAGTTACTCATTTATAGGCATGCATACGTAAATTTCTGTGTAATTATGTGTGTATTATTATCTATATCATATGTTGTAATAAAAAAATTGTAATTCTATATACCTAGATTTAAATGATTAACGTCAGGAAAACTCTATTATTAAAAAAAAAAAAAAAGGAAGTTCCGAACGATAAATATATATCTAAATATACTTACGTATATTATTTTTACAATAAAAAAAAAAAGATTAAAATATAAATTTTCTTTTCACTTTATTCAGACTTAAGACTAACAGTTTATAAATGCAATTGACATTGTTGATATTGGTTTGTTATTGTATTTCATAAAAAATATAGAATATTGAATTTAATATATGTATTGAATTTATAAATTATAGGTGTATAAAATAATGATAAATTATAATAATAATAATTACAATTTATATGTGTGCATTTGTTGTACGTTACAAAAACTAAAACATTTACACCATACCATGTAATTTTTTCTAATTTTTAACCTGATATTGTTATCGAGTTTTTCGTACAACTTCCGTATATCTGGTATGTTATTGTTTTTTGCTTTCTGAACGTATTACGTACCCCACATTATATTTTTGTGCGTATCAAAACTTATTACGCATATATGCAACCGTTTATCTGCTATATTTCGTGGGCCATGGAGTAACTAAACCTGTATCCTGCAGCATACACCGGTATGGAAATATTCCGAGCAGAGGTTTTCAACACATACTGCTCAGCTGCAATAACGTCGAGTGCCTATAGGTAATAAAATACGTATTGTAATATTACAATCGTGTATTCGTGTTGTACGTAAAACGCTTTAACGTCATTATTATTGAATTATAACATAAAACGTCGCGTTCGGATGCAGAATGTGCACTTGACGGGAATTTTCGGACTGCGTCGGGAGTAGCGACAAAAAAAACTGCATTCGGCCGCCGCAGGCGACAGAACAGATGGCATTGCGTCTGCGGAACGGGACTCGGATGCATTATATAATAATTATTCATAATATTTATTATCATATTATATCCGCCTCCGCCGTTTGATGCGTTCGCCGTGATATATTATACGCGAGCATGTCCGTCCGCTATAATATAATATTATTTAATAGCCAGTGCATCGCGGGACCAGACGCGACGTGTGCGTTCCGAAATCGATCAAATACGCGATTACTGTGTACGATCATTGCTATGCGCGCAGCAACAAAGTTTTTCAAACGATTCGATAATAATTAACGCGCACGCACACTCGCCTCGTGTCCAAGAGTTCCGGTCGAAATCATCAATTACCACCATCACAGTATATATTTTTACACGCCAGTTGGTCAGAAACAAGTAGTGCATCGCGGGCACGAGATGTAGGGGACGACACCGCTAATAATCCAACAGTGATTAATCGAACCCTACAATGAGTGCTGCACGTATGTAGTCTCCCCATACGGACGAAAATGTCACCGCCAGACGGTCTACGGATATTCGCGGCGCCGGTGCACACGAATTGCGTACCAAAACAGGTAGACGAACCTTTTTGAACGAATTGCGTCCCGGACGCAATTCATGTTACCTTATAAATTAAGATTTTTTTTTTGAGCTTTCCAGTGGTTTCCAAATTTATTTTTGATTTTGATAATTTTAAATTTAAATTAATAAAAAAAAAAAAAAAACAATAATGCCGGAGCT
>JAIPRK010002324.1:9264-20886 GCA_025469195.1 Chaitophorus viminalis | reverse complement strand
GTAAATGCATCACTTTTATATGAAACACAACACTTTGATCCTAAATATAATTAAATAATTTTCAGAGCCAAATATTAATAGTAAGTTTTATTTTTGTTGTTACCTTAAGATATAAAACTGTACCTTTTGAACTTTTTAATATGATAAGTATAAGTTGTTAAAATATGTCGTTATCAGTAATAATTATTTTAACTAGAATATTAAGTGTGAATATTATTTTGGTTTTAACTGTTAATGTAATATATAATGTTATATGATAGCAAAAAAAAGTAAATATTTATTAATTTATATTTTTAGCATGTATAAGTATGTATATTTTATTCAATACTTTTAACTTATTTATATATATATATATATAATTATCGGCGAGAGCTACATAATTAATTTATGTGACTGTGATACAAACAAATTATGGAAATTTTTAAAAATTATTAAATCATTATTCAAAAATTATCTTTGAAATAATTTTTTATGAATTATGACCATTTCTATTTTGGGCAGAAAGAAGGTATATTGTTTGTTGAAGAACCAATGCATGTTAATCATTTTATTCTAAATTTAATTCTCAATTTTTTTATATGCACCCAAATATTTATAATTTCATGTATGAATTATATTATTATAATATGATATTTGATCAAATACTAGAATTATTATACGAAGCTCCAATGGAGAATGACCATAGAAGAAAAATAACAATTTATAGACTGTCAATTTCAGAAATAAAATAATATATAGTATCCAGATTTGGATGTATAAAAATAATTTCAAACAAATTTAAATCTACTGAAATACATTAACAGTATAGCAGAATATTTCCTAAGCTAAATTTTTTTATGTAAAGTTTAATTTATTTGCAAACAATTTTGATGGACTATAAAATATTAACGTGGAATATTTGTATTTTAAATCATTTTAGTTCATTGTTAGGAATTATTTTCGAATAATTTTGATAACCATTAGATTTAAAAAATAAGTGTAGAAAGAGTCAACTCACTGCCTAAATTTTGGGAGCCAATTCAATAACTAAAAATATTGATAACTTGAGTTTGGGAGCCAATTCGATTATAGCTCTGGCCAAAAGAGCCGGTGTTTAGTATTCTAAAATATATGACAGTATATAATAATACACAATATTGCAATAATATGTTTTATGCTATATAAATTATCAACAGAAAGTATAAAAAGTTTTTTTCGTGGTGAGTATCAATTATTTTACTCATCAAATACAAATTTGCTAAATTTCTATAAATTTACTTTGATTCATCATAACTTATAAGTATATTTATCATTTATAATTATGACTAAATACATGGCTAAATACATAATATGACTATAAATACATGTAGTATTATAACTTTTTGTATTCAATTCCATACAAATAGTCATTATAATTTCACATTTTTTTACTTTTATTTTTTTATTAGATATTAGTAAAAAACTATGATAGCTCAACATTTATATTTATACATAATACAACATAATACATTACATTTTTATATTTTATAACAAAGCCAGCATCCATTATGAAGGAAATTACTAATTTAATGACGGTAGGGGATTTTGTGTATAGTATGGAGTAGATATTAAAAGGGATATTAAGAGTTTTAAAAATGTTAAGTAGAATAATGCATTTGGTTTGAAGGGAAGGGCAGTCGAATAAGATATGTTATAAGTCGCAGATACATTCATTTAGGTGAAGTGTGCAGAATGGAGAATCATTAAGGCCAAAGTTTGAAAGGGTGGCTGGGTAGAATGTGATGTCCTATACGCAGCCTATTAAATTGTATAATATATGATCTATGTAAGTTTAAATAATTAAATCAGGTTTTTTTTCGGATATCAGGTGTAATATTTCTGTTCTTGCGGAGAATTCTGCAGGTAGGTTGTTCCAGAGAGAGAGTCAAGTGTTGGCGGAGTGTTTTTTTATCAGAGGTGTGAAGTCCGAATCTGGGATTAGAGAAAAAGAAGGAAATATAAAATTGGATGAAGATTTAGCAAGATAGTCTGCAATTTCATTACCATGTATTCCTATGTGACTAGGAAACCAAAAATTATACAATTATTTAATGAATCATAATCACTGATAGGTATCTAATCAAGAGACTAAGCAGATAATAAAATTTGAGTGAAATACATTGAATGTAATTTAATATTTCAGATAAGTTGAATTGTAAAAACTGTGAAAGTAATATCAATCCTTATATAAGATTGACTATGGACTATTTTGGTAATAGAATTTCCTAATTGGAATTTTATTCTTGAACATTTTAAAAATTTTATAAAATTCTTAATGCAATATACTTTTATGTTTTTTGACCCTTAAAATGGAATTATTTTAGATATTGATAATATTGACGAACTCTTTATAAATGAAGGTAAGCAATTTTTATATTTAAATGTATTTAAACGCACCCACCAAAATCCAATAATTTATTTTTATTATTTTTCGAGTTGATTTTATTCTTAAACATTACATATTTAGAACAATTTTATAATAATTATTGTGTTACAAAAATATTCTTAAACTTTTTCGCCTTTTCAACTTTGAATTAAATTATTAACTTTATGTTAAAACGTGCCCATATTTGTTATTTATATAAATTTATTCGTAACATTCATTGTGAATTGAACTTGTGTTATGCAAGTATTTTCATGAAACTTTCTAGTATGATTTTAAAAGTATAATGGATGTTTTGAAATATTTTTTTAAAATTATAGCAATACCAAATTTTGGTTTTAGTACAAGTAAGTCTCCTAATAAATTATTAACACTTTAAACAAGATAAAATTTATAAAATTCTAATGAAATTATGTTTATATGAAATATTTTTATATTATCCTCATCTAAATGTTTTCACTGAAGCTGATCCTATGATTCCGGCAGTTATCGGTAACGTCTGGTGGATGTTGATGTGGATGTGAACGGGAGGGGTTAACCATACAATTCAAGAATATAAAACGAGTTATATATATACATATATATATATATAAATCTAGGTTTATCTATTATTGCAGGGCCGAACGCTCAATATATATGTATTTATATATGATAAATATAATACATCTTATTTCAAATATATTATTGAGGATTTATTGTTTTCTGTTTATACAGATTATAAGAAGAATTATATGAATAATGATGGTAAGTCAATGCTTATTAAAATAAAAATTAATCTGTTTGTTATTCATACACATGTTGTTTGTTTTAACGTACTTATTATGTTTTTATTACATAGTAAATATTACAATAATGTTTAATATATAATATATAGAAATTATTTTGAATAAAATATTTTTAATATCGTTATTAACAAATTATTATTTATTAGCTTAGTTATCATAGTGCTAATAATTTACTATAAAACTGTAATGAGTACTAAACTTATTCAACCAGTAATAATTTTAATAAATTCTCATTCACTCAGGTACAAGAAATATCAGTAAGTTTTTTCAATTTATGTTGAATTACATTTATCTCTAGGAAATTTAAAAAAATGTTTACAACAGAATAGTGTAGGAATTTATACATATGATTTAATTGATTATTGAAGATATAACTTATTATGAAACGATTTATAGAGTAATTAGTTCTATAATCGATCACAATACCGTAGAATAAAATATAAACCAATATTGTACGGCTTAGATGTACTCTTAGGTAAATATTTATATATTTGTTTTATTTTAACTATTGTTAAGGATTATGAGGTTATCCACGAGTAGTGAGAACAGATCTAAATATATTATTTTAAGATATTGATTCAACCTTTATGATGTAATGTCATAAATTAATATTTGATAGGTGGCTTGTTTTCCTTTGAATCTGGAGCATAGCATTTTTAAAGAATAATATGTAAGCAATTCATATTACATGTACATTTTGACTGTGTCGGTGTGTGAGTAATTAATGAACATAAGTGTATGGAAGTGGAATTCGTCACCGCGCTATCGTTTTTACATTAAACTGTCGCGGTGGCTATGCGTATTATTGCAATTTTGAGCACATATCAATTCTCATACTTGTATACACATGTCACTGACCAGTACATGAAACAATTTTTTTTCTTTTCAATTAAGTGAAGACTAAGTGAAGATTAAGTAAATTAAATTTACCAAGATCTTGTTACCCGATTTAAATTTTTTAACAATAATTTGAATTCACGTTTTCTAATAAATTATATTCAATATTTATTGATTTTTTAATTAGCATACATGTTATTGAATAATTCAGAACAAATAACAATCTAATGAGTCCAACAAAATATAGTAAAGAAGTTTAGAATTTAAAAAATATGGCCCTCTTAATGTAATCGATCACCTATATATTCTAATAGGTAGAAATATAAAGTAGTTTCTTTTGAATAAATCCACGGGATTTAAGTTCACAGAGCAAGTGTAGTAAATTCAAAGGAATAATTTTAAGAATTTAAAAATTTTTGGAAAATTGGGGAATTTTCTCTAATTTAAATTGGTCTCAATAATAAGTCCTAAAACTGCATATATGACATATTAAAAGTACAATAAAAACTAACGTATAATTCTTTTGGCTGAATGTTTAAAATACATTCGTTAAAAACTAAACTAATATTTATTCATTTATAATTCTGAAATAATTAAGAACAGCATAGCAGTACAAATCTATGTCATGATAATTTATTATTAGTTATAATAAACTCCTAATCATAAATTAATTTTGAATTTCAATAATTATTTTTAGTTTATTTACGTACAAAGAGCATCTACAAGGTTAGATGGAGTAAGTTACTATTGCTCAAAACAACTTTTCACCTCTTTTCAAATCGTTTATAGAAAAACGAATGGATGGTCTCTCTACGGCTTATTTAAATCTCTATTTCGGTATAATGAATATTAGTTATATTAAACGTATCAATGTTCATTCAAATATAATCATATAACATATATAAGGGAGCATCATGTTCGAACAAGAAGATGTGACTACTTAAAAGCCTATTTTCCGGTTCAAAGCCCAGTTACCGGTGATTTCAATGTCAGTATGACACGGAGAGAAGAAATTGCCAACGCTCCCTCAAACGTGGATCTTCATACAAATCAAAACCAGCATAATATAATAACGACGATCCATCCAAAACTATCGAATATCCACTATGGTGTTCCATGTACTACTATTAAAACCAATGTTTAGTTAATTAGTAATTATTTTAACGATGTTAACTTATATATATATATATTTAATTAATTGATGATTAATAATGCTTACTTTTGTATCACCCTTGGTTTTTTTTTTTAAATTAAATGATAATAAACTTTTCAGTGGATACATTCAAAAAATTTGGACAAGGTAATGTATTAACGAACTTAAAATTTTTAGTTTTTTCTAAATCAAATCAATTAATAAGTTTAATACATTGAAATAAAAATGTTGTTACTTTCATAATTCGATATTTGAGTAGGCATTCTATAATTACAACATTGAATAACAGTATAATACATGCATACTGTATAGTGTAGACGGCATCAACAATTTAGAACCAATTGGGAAATCAATAATTCGGTGGCACAATTTTCGAAGACTACCTTTATTATGTATTATTTTAGGGGAATGTAATCCATGATTTTCAGCCTCTGTCTATCACACGCGAAACATAGGAATTTAGACGTTTTCTATTTCCAACGCACCAATTGATTAATTAATGCGATAAGAATTTTGAAAACTGATTTAAATTCATGGTAAAACTACTTTAGATCGACTTTCCCACTTTTTTCATTTTGTCCCCCAACATTTCACAAAATAGAATTAACTAATTGGAAACATTAAAATCAAAAAAAGTTATTTTTTAGCAATGTTAAGTGCAAAATTTAAAAAATGTTTGAAAGTTGATCTAAATGGTAGACTTAACGATAAATGCAAATCCGTTTTCAAAATTCTTATCGCATTAATCGATCGAAACGTTAGAAATAAAAATGTCTAAATTCCTATGTTGCGCGTGTGATAGACAGAGACAGAAGATCATAGATTGCAATCCACGTTTGAATCAATATCTCTAACTAAATTTAGTTTTACGGTATGCATTATTGAATTTCTCCGAAGCGACTTATATGTGTATATTTAGTAGGTTTGATAATAGAAAGACCCCTGTTGGGGGGGGGGTTAGAATAAACTCATGGTAGTCTATGCCCGTCGTAAGAGTTAACCAAAATGGACATAGTAGTGAGAAGCAGCGCTGCTATCGAGTGTGTATCTATTCAAACTTAAACTAACTTCAAACTAAAATATTTCTGAGATAAAATAGTCCCCTATTTGGACCTCCGGTTGGGGTTCACAAGAGAAGAAAGAAATGTTAAAGAATATAAAGAATACATATACATAGCAACTTGAAACGAAATAACTTTATTACTGTGTGGAAAGTTGGAAAACCTGAAAATGGAAATGAACAAGAGGAAAATTGATATTTTTGGAATATCAGAAATAAGATGGCTGAACCCAGGAGACTTCTGGAGCGAAGACAATAGAATAATACATACGGGGACAGCAGAGAAGAGACCAGGTATAAGAGAACTAGGGATGATGGGGAATAAAGCCCGAGGTAAAAACCAGAATTCAGATAAAGCTACGAAGAAACCATACAGTTAAACAAGTAGATGAATTTGCATACCTAGGAAGCATCATCAGTAAGGATGGAAGAAATAATAGCAAAATAATAAAAGGCATCTGCCAAGCGAAAATAGCATTTAACAGCAAGAAAACTCTTCTTGCATCAAGAAACTTTAGCCTAAAAATAAGGAAAAATCTATTGAAGACATATGTATGAAGTATAGCCCTCTATGGTTGTGAAACCTGGACAATAACAACGGAAAATCGAAGAAGGCTAGAATCATTTGAAATGTTGTGCTACAGAAGAATGTTGAGAATAAGCTGGATGGACAATATAACAAATGAAGAGGTGCTAGAGTTAATATCAGAAGAAAAATGAATATGGAAAAATATAGTTAGAAGAAGAAACGAATGGTTAGGCCATATTATGCGACACGAAGACTACTAAAATTGATCATAGAAGGATGCTTAGACGGTAAGAACCCTAGAGGAAGACCAACATTAGAATATATTCAACAAATAATTAAGGACAAAGGATGCAACTCATTCGTAGAAATGAAAAGGAAAGCGGATAATAGAGAAAAATGGAAGATGGCTGCAAACCAATCTGCGGATTGAAACTATAGAGAGAGAGAGAGAGATAATAGAATTTGAATAAGTTTTCACCCACCTACCACCACCCACAAATTTTTAATCGCACTTTTAGTATTTTTAAATTTATTTATTTATTTATTTATTTTTATAACTTTTATAAATGACGATTAATGTAACCAATATTTACATAAATAATAATTATGAATATGGTAACTATTATTAACGAAAATAAAAGTTTTACAATGTTTACATATATAATTAACCCTTTCGTTTCAACCGACTTGAAACAATATTTCACACTCCTGACGATACTATATTAATATCCTGTTAATAATAATTCAGTACATCAATATGTTCTATTAGTGGGTATGATATACTGTGCATAACTTGTCTGCAATATAACCGATTAGAGCTGTCTAAAAAATGATGTTACAAATATGAGAAATAAAACACGGCAGATAATATACGTATAAATCCAATTCGATAATATGAATTTCCATGTGAGTATAACGATATTGCGTGAATCTCAATCACACGAGCTAAACGAAATGACCCACGACGATTGGAGCAAAGGCAAGCGCGTCGGTTCGTAGTGAACACCCGCAAATCATATTACCGACAACGCCAATAAGTGCATTGAACATTTACATCTGATTCGTTCTTTCGTCAAACATTTAAGTATGAGCCAGATCAGTAGTGGATCAGGATTCTCGCCAATAATTTCAAATCACATAAAGCCAGGTGTAAAATCGGCGAGTTAGACAAATTATTAAAATTAGAACTTACAATGTATTATTGAGATTCTTCAAATCCCACATGCATGAATTATAAACTGGAAATAAAAATATGTATCAAATTTTTAAAAACATAGAGCATTAATTTAAAAATTTGAATGGTAAGTGTTTTGTTATTTTTATAGGACACCATCGTACAAAAAGCTCTATTACTCTTTCACTCATAGACACCATATCCCCATACTTACAAATAGTTAGTTATTATATATGTGTACAGAAAATACTTACCTTAAAGTTAATGAATTATAGTTAGGCTTAAATTAACGTATAGTAGGATTCCATTAAAAATATGCCTGGCCTTGAATGTCCCATACGATGATTGTTCTATATAATATCTCAAACATTAAAAACAAAATACATATACCCCAAGGATATTCCAAAATATAAATAAATATGAGTCTAATAAGTTGAGTGATACTCAAAAAGTTGATTTGATGACTAATCGTCTAATTATATTTTAATCTATTTTTTTAGGATCGTCATATCCAGCTATGAGTGGTAAGTTATATTGAAGTAATAATTAATCATAATAATAATAATTGCATCATGGTACCTTATAAATGTCGCCGTATGTATGTGGTGACATTAAATATAATGTAAAGCACTATTTTAAATTGATTTACAATTACGAACAATTTTAAACCTACAATATTTTATGAAGTATATTTTGATATTTTGTATAAGGGATTTTTCAGTTTATACTATAAACATTATTTTCATCTCATCTACCATAATACACAATAACATTTTTATTCTATGTCTAGAAATGGAAAGGAAATTCGTCTATTATTTATTCCATTTACTTTTATGTAGCAGTTTTAATGGAACTTGTAAGTACTAAAGAAAATCAATCATAAATTTATAAAATTGTTTTGTACCTAAAAGACAGACAACATGCAATTATTTTTGAAATTTTTAATATATAATCTTTAGCTATTATTTGTTTTCATTGCGTAATTTTATCTATTACACCTGCCTTCTATATTGTACTGCTTACGTTGGTATTAGCATCTACATTAAAAACAATTTTTCCCCTCATTCCTTAGCTCTTCACTCTAAATCCTACTTACAAGCATCGACAGTAAAAATCAACTTTAATAACACCGTCCCCAATCCTATTTCAGAAATTTACTATTCGCTAGAACCTAAAATTACACCTGTTGAATTTGCAACCTTTTTCCATCTAAGGTCTGCCATTCATTGTCGGAGATTACTTTAACTCTAAACAGTCCAATCACCCTAATAGGGGGAACCGCTCCGCTAATAGCAGTGGGCATGCACTTAAATCTGTCTTGGATTTTATGTGATACTCAGTAAACTCTCCACCTAATCCTACCTAGTAGATTTCACACAGTAATAAACTTCCAGATATCCTTGATATTAATTAATTTAAAAAATTAGTTACCATCGAAAAAATCAACCTCAAACCTTTTTTAAAAACTGTCTTTGAAATTTACAGCAAAATCCATTCTTTAACTTCTACTATCTAAGATTCTGCTTTAGCTGTCACAATCCATAATCATTCAATCCAAAAAAATACTTATATTCCAGCCCATATTATACCCTTACTTGTTGAAAAGCCCAGGCCCAATGGTGAAGATTCCATTGTAGTGGGACATGTGAAGTGACGACCAATTTTGGTCGGCGGCTGGTACCTATCTCTTGTGGAAATGAGTACACTTCATATTATCAATAAAAACAATTACTAGACTACTATTTATATAACATATATGAAAGTTAGATACAAAATTATAAATTACGTACAAAAATATTTATAATACGACAGAATTTTAATCTATATATGAGGTTTAATAGAATAAAATGTTATAATTTAAAATATTATTTTCTCTGTTATAATTGTTTAGATAAATTCAAAAATTTTGTTAATTTTTGTCAAACTACAACAATAAGTAAATATATATTATGAAGTTCTAATACCATTACATAATTATTATAATTAAGTCTCATATCCGTATCAGTTATATCTACCCTGGGCTAGACAGTTTAATTTAATAGTGGAAATAAGAAAGAAACGTTCATGACCTACATGACTTCAAATGAAAGGTTTAAGGACCATTTTACCAGTGAAAACTATTATAAATAAATTTAGTAATTATTTCCTAGGAACATGTATACAGCAATATGTATAGTATTATCAAAATATGCAACTAACAATATTAAGAGGTTACACTATATGAAATTGAGTAATATAAATATTATGTCGTGAACCAAATCATTTCGATTAAATAGTTTTGGAACCGTATTCATATCGTTTTTGAAGTTTATTGTAATCAGTGAGATTGTATTTTTTCCACTACTTAAATGTCGGAGAAGAATCATTGAAATTTATCAATATGATGATAAGCCCAATAACTAATAAGTATTAACAATTTGTATTTATTTTTTATTTTTATTTTTTTCATAGAAGATAAAAATATCGGTATGTAATAAAAGTTTAATAGAATAATATATATTTGTAATATGCAAAAAAACATTTATAAAGCCTTAGGTGGATGATAATATCTTTTTTTGAGCTACTTTTAACAATGGGTAGTGTAGTCTTCTCACGAATTACTTAAGATTGTGTATAATACATTCACACCACAGTTATATCATCAACGGAATGTGAGAGTAAGTAAAACCATATCGTTCCGATATTTTATTATTTGTTACAACTGATTAATTATTTAACATTTCATCTGTTAGTCAAAGATTAATGTTTTTTATTATTATGATTAAATATGTTATTTAAAAACAGAATTTATGAAACAGAATAATGGGATTTATTCAGTTATTACTTATTATTAATTATAAATTTTATTTGCATAAATAATTTGAATTTTTTGTCAAATATATTTTATTAGTTTACATGCATTTTACTAGGCTTATTATAATCTGAAATAAAAATATTTATATGACTATGTGTAAACAGAACAGTTAAAACTTGCCAAATTTATACGTAAGTAAACCCTGGTTACTAGTATTTGAAATGATGACCGCAACGTCCTCCGATATAATTAATTTCAAACAAACGAATCATAAGATATAAATACTTAGTTACCTAATTGTTTATTTATATTTTCCTATTTTAGCGGACAATGAGGAAGAAGTGAATTTGTTCCATGCATTTTTTAAAATTGGTATGTCAAACAAAATATCATGAAAAATAAAAATAATTTAATTATAATTATAGTAAGAAATAAATCATGATCATTCGTCATAAATTGTCCTGTCATGAACATTATTATTGCATATAGTTAACTGAATATTTTATATTCTGAGTGTTATCAGAAATATTTGGGATTTTTATAACGTGCAATTTTTAACATAATAAATTTAATTAGCATTTTATAGACATGATGAAAAAAAAACTTGCATAGGTCTATAGACATTTTAAATTTCAGGTTAAAAGTTCGAAATAATCTAATAACTTACTTTATGAAGAAATATAGTTTTCTAATATATCAGTCATCTTTATATACATAGTCTGATCTATCCAAAATCGTTGATTCAATTTTTTTTTTTTAAAACATTGGTGTATTGGTTTCAAAATTTAAAGGCTTTAAAAAGAATACCATCCTTTTTTCTCAATTGGAACTTCAGTATCACCTGATTTAGGAGTATCAAAATTTTCTACATTATAATTCTAACCAAATT
>JAIPRK010002323.1:0-22739 GCA_025469195.1 Chaitophorus viminalis | reverse complement strand
ATTGTTTGTGTATTTAGCTATGTAATTATGTAACTATATTTAATCACACCTACACCTTTATTACCACATTTGTAAACTATGTAAACTTGCCGTTTTCATAAACAATAATAATAATAATTGAATGAATGAAAAGAACTCTTATCCCCATTAATGTATAAAATTAATTTGTTTATATTGTTAACATTGTATTATCTATACCAAGAGCGTAACGTACATGTAAGTACTACTTATACTTAAAAAAAGGAAAACTTAATGTTTATAAAATTATTATAATATATAGAAGGGCTGGAAGAACACGTACAATTATGTGAACAATAAAAAAATTAGAAACACATTATACATTTAGGTTAGGCTCAATTAGGTTAAAAATATTAAAACTAAGATACCTTAAGGTCAGTTGATTGTTGTCTAGGTTACTTAGGAAACTGTAAGGAGGCAAAAGTAAAAAAAGAAAAAAAAAAGAACCAGATGGGCCTCGCTCTGCTGTACAGTTGTGGGTGGAGTGCACCTCGTTCATGAGATATGTCATTACAATGGATTTTGTTAAATTTGAAATCAATGATAGATATCATTGTATATTAATAACGATTCTGAATGGAGATGATATGTTGGTCTTAAATGAGTATATTATAATAATGTATTTAAATTTCAAGCAGTCATAACATTTTTTTCTTGAAGTCCAGTAGAAATTGTTTTAAAAATTTTTGAAGAGTAACTTATGTATAACCCAGTGTTAAATTTTAATCCTTAAGTATAAACTGAAAAAATTATATGAATTTTCAACTAAAAAATAAGTCAAATATTTTTTATTAACGATTATAAAAAAAAAAAATGTAAAAGAATCGAATATTTCAAATGCCTATAAGAGGCTTAAATATCATAACTAACTTGCAAGTTATCTTGATTTTTTCATATTTTATACAAGTTTGAAATTTATGGACTTCTAAATAAAATTTGAATTTAATGATCTCCGATATTTTTTAGTTACGATAAGTTAACCTTATAATAAACATTGTATTAAATTTTCAAGAGTTTTCGGACAGCCAAATTAATTTTATATTTATTTCAAAAAAAAAAACTTACAACAATCGAAAATTTAAATTGTCTATAAATAAGTAAAAAAGTCAAAATATTTTGAAAACTTAACTATATATAGAAAAACTCAATATAAGGATTTCGTAAAAATTTCAAGTGCTTGCTATTTTTCGTTTTTGAGTTAGAGCATTTTAAAAAATGTATTTTGTCAAAACGTGAATTTTCCTGTTTTTTCGTAATTTTTTTATCGTTTTTTTCAACGATTTTAAGAAGTTCAGAAAAAATTGGATTTTTGACTTGCCCAAGTACTATTCACATTCACTTTCCTTTCATAAAAGTTGCTTTTTAAAAAAATCGAAGGATTTTTACTGCCAAAAAGGTGTCGTCAGACACAAAAATAAATAAATAAAAAAAACATAAATCATTGTAAAACCAATAGATTTCCGTTCAGAATCTAAGAAATGGAAATCGTTGATGTACGTAACACTAAGTCATCTAGTAATAATTTCAAGAGATAACTATCATACAAATACAAATATGTGCATGATTAACAATCATTTTTGCATAAAATTTCGGGCCGTATTCAAAAGGAATTACTCAAAAATTTCCACTTCCGGTAGTGGTATCACTGATATCAGGTGATGTCAAATCATGGCCGCCCGATAGAATGAGGTTCAAAACAACATGAATGGCGGGATGTATACAGGCGGCTATATTGAACCGCTATAGGGCTTATTACGGTCGAATTAGGAAACCGGATCGGGTAAAACCGAAACGAAGGCTGAATTAGAAAGAAATGTTTTCGCACCTATATAATGGCAGCTAAAGAAAGAAAATCAAATGAAGAATAAATCTTAATAAATCTTCCACCTACGTGAGATTGGCTCCTAAGAAAACAATCCAATATTCAACTGGTGCGTTTTATATTATTTACGTTGTGCAACGCCACGGATACTAAAGCACGCACACGGACATCCACATATATAATATTATCTCACATACGCGCGTGAACACATATAATAGGGGAATAGATGTCACACGTGTCACATCATCGGGTCATCGCGGGCATCCAAAGGCGTAAACTCACGCATTTGTGTAACAATCAAGAATGTAAATGATTTATTTATGTTTGTTGCGTTAAGATAATAAGTAACATTATTAAAAAAAAAAATACACGACTGTAGATGTTCAAATGACTTAAATATTAACTTATATAACTAATATAGTCTGAACAAACGAATGAAGAACAACATTATAAAATATTATGAATGTACATTATGTATTATATTATAGTTATGTAGGTACTCACATTAGTCGACAATCGTGTAATATTCTTCACTACTATTTTCAATTTTGAAACAACGTACGTTATTTTCCAGTAAACACGTCATTACTTTAGTCTATATCGCGATAGAATAACCGCACACCGACGAAGACCAGCCACCAACGCCCATCCCCCCACCGCAACCTTATCCACCGGTTCCCACCCATTTTGAGAAGCAGACGCTCTACCGGACAAAATCATAGTTGACAACTATTGACTCACCTATTGTAGACGAACGTGTTTACTCTGCCCTTGGTTACGCGGCACTGCGAGTGCGAAAATTCATATTCATTTTAAATCATGTACACGCCAGCCATCAGTATTCTGTACTATAATAAGAGGAAATCCTGTAGACACTGCAGGTAAGCAAGGTTTGGAACGACCCCAAATCTATGCATAGAAGTTGATTGCCTATAGATACAATCTCGTTTTTAAATAAAATATACTTCGGGTTCGGATTCGGTGTATTGTAGTCTGCACTGTTTCAGACACACACACACAAATAAAAATTTGTTTGAAGTATTTGTCCTATAGTGATGATCACTAAGCGTCACACGATCACCATTCACTAGAAGAGATACAATGAACTTTTTTCACGATAATATGGGTATAACTGATGCAATTAAGTGTCTATTTTTAACTTGTCATGTTAATAGTTTCGTACTAATGTATTATGTGTAATAATAAGTGTGTGTGTGTTTGTGAGTGGGTATGATTGTTATTTACATTATATTACTATACCTATATTTATATCCTTCGTTTATTTATTGATAATTTGTCTATAAAAATAATTTATAATGTTTGAATTTCAGAATAATAATTATTATCGTCTAAAATCACTCTCCATTCTTATTATGACGTGTTCTTCAGTAAAAGTGATAAACCAGTGATGATATATTATAATATTATTTTCACTTTTATTATAATTACAATTTATTAGTACTTTAGCAGAGCCAATTTATTGTTATTAAATAGTAAATATTAGAAGCTGGTACTAACTACTGAGAAATATTTACGAATCGTAATTCGTAAACGTTGTTTACAATGGACAAATTTGTTATAGGTAATAAAGGAAACTTTTTATTAGTACATCGCTGCACTTCATAGCCTTTTCCATTCCTCTCTATCATTTGCTAATTCCTCTGGGTTATCATCCCCAAGTGCCCATGATAATTTTAATATTAATTTAATATATAAAATATTTTATATTTACTTAATAAATGAGTAAATACTCTGAAATGTTTTAAGATATATAGAGAAGAATCAATTCAGATACAATATTCAGTAGTGTGCCTTCAAAAAATATTATAAACTAAATTGGTTATCAACAATATTTTATCAACCATAAATCAGTTTTATCATTTAAAGGGTTTTGCTATCTAGGCACTTTATATCACTTTATGTTTCTATGTTATTTTTCTGAATTTAAGTTTCTAAAAATAGAAAGTTTCATCAATGTGTGACTACTTCCATTTCAGATTTTTCATGATTTTGGTTTTGGTTTGGAAAATAAGTAAAAACTAAAATATTTATCTACAATAGATTACTTTCAAAAGTATTAAGTACTTTCGTATGCGATATGTAATAAAAAAGGCTGCAAAAAAAAATATTTAAAATAAGGTGAGGAAATTTATATTTTGATCCAATACTATCACTTATCACCTACTTATATAGTTACATGTAAAAGACTGTAGTACCCAAGGTCGTACTTAGAACAAATTTCAGGGGGAGAGGAGGTTATACAAATCTTAGTAAGAGGTGAAAAAAAAAATTATGTTAAATTTCTAAGTTTAGGTAAATGGTAATACGAGAAAAATTCGTGGGGAACCCCCCCTCCCCGAACCAGCCAAACCTTGCGTATACCAACGAATATTTTTAGCAATACATCACTGCTCATTATTATTAGGTCTTCTATTGTTTATAGTGCTATTATTTATTTATATTATTTATAGTGTGTTAGAACAAACTTGCAAAGTAGTCATAAGACTAATAAATAAAATTATATTATTTGACCTATTAGTTATTACCAAATAAACTATTATATTGTTTAAAGGATAATAATTTTAGAAATAACTTGCACTTATAATGATTATAAAAATATTTCTATTGTCTAATACATATGAATTAATAATCATACCTAATACTTATAAGTTATATCTTGTTAATCTATGTTCATTAATGAATTATTTTGTACCATCATTTTCGAAATTAATTTGATTCAAAATTTTAAAAATTGTTATTATAATTAATTATACATAAAAATATTAAATTTATTTTTTGATAAAACCCCGATGTTAAGCATATTATCATAGGGTATCGTAGTGTAATCATAATTATCCGCGTATATACAAGGGTCAATGTTTAATTTTTTTTTATATTTTTATTTATTGTTGAATTTTCTATTTTCTTCTGATAAAATGAAAATTTATACGTCAATGTTTAATAGTGATTTCAACGCAATTAACGAAATAATATTGGGTGGTTTTTTGCGATGAATATTTAGGCGCCTGGTGTACGGGTTAGGCATTTCAGCATTTAACCATAAAGTGTTGCGAGTATATTTATTAAATCGTTCTATTATTAAATTACGTACATATGCACAACACGTGCTCATATGAATTATAATTATGAGTTGGTTTTGATTGTATACGTTTGGAGAAGAAATGATGAGTAGCCGTTAATAATGTCCGTTCTCGTTTTCAATAAAATATGTTTGCCCGTGCATGGATGGGGGAAAATCATGATTTTATATTTTACTTAATTATTGCCGTTGCCGTGGTTTCGCGAAACGCATCGTAGCGATCAAACAAATTACGGGGGAGACGGTATGTTATGGACGCCAAATGGTAAATGCGTTCATTTGACATTGCTACGGCGGTTGTGCAATAAACCGCGGCGTGAAAGGAAAAATCGATTTTTGCATTAAATTTGGGTGCAAAGCTGTTAGAAGAAAAAGAAGAAAAATGTGGTGCGAACAATTCATGACGGCCTATCGCGACACGTCACTCGTGAGGCTGCCGGAGCACTATGACCGTATGTCGGTGTTGGTCGAGATGACCGGTGATGGTCAGTGGAAGAAACCGACGACGGGCGCGCGAGACATCGCGGACAGGGTGACGGAGCTGAACCTGAGAACGGCGAAAGGCCAATGGGAAACGATCACGTACCAGCGGTTGCGTGCCGAAGGGCTGATCGTCGTGCTGACGTCGGCGGACGGGCGCATGTGGCAAATAATGATCGTGAACCGGTGCGCGGCGGCGACGGCGGTCGTGAGTATCCACTTTCACGTGACCGTGGACCGCGGTGACGTTGACCGGAGGTGCGGCGCGGCGTTCCGGCAACATTTCGAGGAATGGGCCATGTCGCTGGACCGCGAGACGCTGATGCACCACAGGACTGCCATGCGCACCGGGCTGAGCGTGGCTGTGGACTTTTACGCGGCTTCGCTGCGGGAACGGCGGCTCGCTGGCAACCGGTTGCGGTGGCAATGTTACGACCCTGAGGCGCGGTTCACGTTCACCTGCAGGAACAGAAGAGGAGGAGAAGGAAAAGGAGGAGAAGGTGGTGGCCGCGTGGGACTGCGGCCGATACGCGAGCGGTACGAGTGGCTGGCGCTGGATCACGGTCACACGAAACTGCGGTCCATCGAGTGCTACGGGACCGCGGCCAGCTGCGGCGACCGGTGCACGTCCGACTATACAGCGGTGCTGGTGTTGGGCACCGTGCCGGACTTGGACAGCAATAAGGCGCGCTGCCGGAAGTTCGTGCAGCTACTGGTGGTCGACACGCGCACGCGCAAGATCATCAACGACGTGCTGTGCTTCCAGCAACCGTTGTGGCCACGTCGCCCGCGGCCCTCTCCCGCCAACAGTCTGTACGAATTGCCGTCTTCACGGTCGTCGTCGTCGTTGTCCCCGTCCCCGTCACCATCGTCGTCGTCGTCGTCGTTCTTGTCGCGGACCCCGCCGTCGTCAATCGTCACCACAGACGCTGTTTCGTCGACGGCCGACTGTTGCAGTGATTTCCCGTCGTCATCGTCCACCGCCAACTCGATGGACGGTCTGTCCACGTGTAGTAACGACGTAGACAACGGGGACCGCCGCGGCGATATGATCGAACTCAGATTCCGCGTCACTGACAACGCGCTGAAAATCCGGTCCGGAACTGACGCCGGTACCGTCCTCGCGACAGGTGGTTGCGACCGTCAGCAACGCGGCGTGCCGGTGCCTAACCCACGTCAGCTGTTCATCGGACGCGTGCCCCTGCACGTCAAGTACGGACAGCTCAAGCTGCTCTTCGAGCGGTTCGGCGAGGTCGCGTTCGTCAAGGTGTACGACGGCTTCAACAAGCAGACCGGCGCCAAGATGATGCACAACTATGCATTCCTGTTCTTCAAGCACGAGGAGTCGGTCATGAGGGCTATCGCTGCGTCCCCCATCCCGCTCGACGACCACTGGAACCTAAACGTGTCCCGACCACATCAACATGCCGCAGCTGTCGCCGCTCGAGGTCTCGGCGCCCGATAACGCGCGTCCTCAGTTTTCTAAGCTCGTACAAGTTTGTGCGTTACCTACTTGGTTTTTCTTTTCTTTTTTTTGCCCGTGTTTAAATTATTGTTTTACCCATGACTGTGGTGATGCCATGCAAATGCATTTTATAGTATTTTTTGCACATTTGTGCACGCATATAATAAAATTTATCGTCCGTTGGTTAGTTGGTTTTTCATTTTACATTTCTATTATTGGAAAAACTATGATTTCAAGTCAAGTGTATTATTTAAATTTTGAAACAATGATGGTTTTAACCCGTGTATAGATTATGTATTATAAACCGTAAAAATAAAAAAGTTACTCTCAAGTTTTTAATATTTGAATTTAAACTTTAAAACTTCGAAGAAAATAAATATTATTACAAACGTATACTAATATTTATGCATATTGTATATTATTAGGCAATAGACATAAAATGAAATGGATTATCCAACAATACAAGTTCTTTTTTCTGATAAAAATAAATATGTCATTTTAAGTTCAACTTGCACATTTAAATTATTATATATATATATGTACACGTGTAATTAACTAAAAATACTTTTGATGATATATTTTCTTCATTACAAACGTTAGATTTGGTGTTTCAATATAATTAGCAATGCAAGTTTTTTACTCTGACAAAAAAATAAATGTCTAAAATTTAAAGTCATTCAATTTAATTCATATGTAAACAATCTTTAAACATTCATATAAGTGACCAATGTAAGCATGAATGAAAAAAACTTAACAAATACTATACCATTATTGTGAAAATTTATTAATTAATATGTCAAATAGGTAAATGCAAGGTACTTAAAAAGTAGTAGAATTTAATTTCGAGTATAAGTATCTATCTACTTTTAAATTCGTGGAAAGTTAAATTACCCAGGTAATCCACCTGTTACACAAATGCATAAAAATTAAGGCAAAGTTGCTTCACTTTACATAGTAAAATAATGTTCTTACCTTTTATTTTTATAAATTTAATAAATTTTCTAAACTATAACAAGTACTCGCTTCGGAATGCGGTTTTTGATTTTTCTTTTATCGTACTTATACTGCTCGTCTTCTCCACCTTTCATTTTTCATTCATAATATATTTAATGCAGTAAACAATAACACTGAATAGAATAATAATAATCCGTAATGAATAATGTGGGACCACGATTAAAGTAATAAAGTAATATATTTAATCATGTGCCTATCTATCAGCAACTAGATATCCAAACAATAAACTGTAACTATTACTTGTATAGTACCTATTTAATATTTGTTTCTATTATCATTAACATTCATATTGTAAATAAATAATAATATTATGTTATATTGTTATCACGAATGTTTAATTAAAAATTAGAAACTGGAAAATTAAATAAGTAATATAATATTGGTATTATATTGAATTGGCCTATAAATCAATCATTTTGCACGGCCCACCGAGTTTTGCTCGGCGATACCTCATCGGCCCAGTCCATCCCTGAACAGGATATAATTGTAATGTTATAAGTGTAATATTTATAAATCGTAATGCTAAAGCATCAAAAGCATGTTAAACTATACAACGCTCGGTGGCGATACGAAAACACTATTTTACCTTAATCTCATCAGTGTATTAGTTTAAATATTACAAAATATTTATTATTACTCAGATTAAGACTTTTGTAAACAAGTAGAACAAATTCAGTGGTGTATTGGAGGGTATACGGTATACGGCGTATACCTTACCACCAGTTTACTGATTTAGCGTATACCCTGTAAAATTACTAGAGATACGCAGGTATACGCGCGTATACCCACGTATACCTCAAAATTAATCAAAGACTTATTAATCAAAAACAAAATAAGTAAAATTAAAAATAAATTATTAATTGCTTGGCGATGTCGGCGGCTCGTTTTTCGTTGTACAGATATCATAGGCAGATTCTATAGTCAGTTCACATTTTTATATATATGATGATAGTTATGTAATATATTATATTGTATTCAGATATTCTTAGTAAAAAATATTTTTATTGAATTACTAATTGTCTTATAGTTATAGGTAATCGTTAGAAAAAATCTATAAGATCAATTTTTTTACCACATTCATGGCGAACAGTACGAAATTATGTGATAAAAAGTAAGTTCTAACTCCATCTTATCCTATTGCATGACGTAAATATGTCTAAATACCTTTTTTTGAGGGGAGGGGAGGGGGTAAATAATCAATTTAAATATAAAGACGCGGTGGTATACTCCACGACCCACCATAAGTTAATTTTGGGTTTTGTAAAAATTTTTCTTTTGAGAGAGAGAGAGGATTAAGCTCCCTGCCCCTCTCCCCTCAATATACGTCTATGTGCTGAGCGTATACTCTAGAAAAAAATTACGAATACATCACTGGACAAATTGTATGATAAAATGGAAAGACAAAGAAGACAAAAGAGTTTTTCGGTGATGACTGGTGAGTACCTACGTGCTGCGTCACTTTTAAATATTTAAAAAAGTGCTCATAGAGCACATAGAGCTCATAGAGTTATTGATTGTGCGTTTCATTAGTAAACATGAATTTATTGTGTGTGTATGTGTATGCATGCGCGTGTGTGTATACGTGTAATGCGTATGCATGCGCGCGCGCGTGTGTGTGAGTGAATGCGTGTGCGTGTATATGTTTGTTATATGCGTCGAGATTGAATCGATGTATACCTACGACAATATCGAAAAAAATTGTTCTCCAATATTCATAGAATTAAATAGACATACATGTATATTGATCGTATAATAAACGCCCGTGTTCAGCCCTGTTGTCAAATCGTGCCGGACCGTTCGGGCGTTATTTTTTATAACTGAATGCCCTACCCTCTTGAAACCGGTTTGGGTGGCGGGCGACTCACTTCTCTCGTAAACGAATTTCAATCGTACGATGTTTAGATTTACATTCTTCGCCGGTTTATTTTACACATATTATTATTATTATTATTATTGAAATACGTATTCCTTAAAATTTTTCTCGTATAATAATAATAATATCTAGTAATATATTACTTGGTTTTTTTTTTATAGAACGTCGGCTCAATCTGCCGGAGAGATCCTTACAGTTACTTAGTTGTTTTATAAGACTTTATTGTACATATCAATATATCATACAATATATTGTATACGTACAGTTCACGTCTGCGTATAACATAATATACGCATTCATAATTTTTCTGTCGTAAAGGATTATTATATTATTGTCCGTTTATTTACATACATTTTTATTTTTATAATTTTTTTTTTTTTGGTTAAAGAGATTTTAGAATTATTGTTATCTTACATGAATCGTTTTATCTCGTATTGGAACATATTTATATATAAATGAAGGGTGCAATCAACGTGCAGCCAAAACTACCGAACCGATTTATTTGAAATTTTTAGGATAATTACTTATTACTATGTATAGGTGCACTAAGAAAAATTTTTTCGAAATTCGCATTTTAAAGGGTAAAAATATTTAATTAGTAGTAGTAAGTAGTAGTGTAATTAGTAAAACAGTTAATTTTTAAAGGTGAGTGAGGTTCGCGAGCGACGCGCGTTGTGTTAGACGTGGCCGCTCAAATTACCCCTTTCGTGCACCGCCGCACCATGAAAGTTCATACACTGTAAAATATGTAAACTGCAACCGTAAACCTTTTAGATGCATAAATTTCCAAATAAATATTTTTCATGTTTTTATAATCATTTCGTAAGTGGGTGCAGTGTTCTTTATTTTCTATAAAGTTTTATTTCAAACACGTTGTATTTTCTCTTATTTATGAGCTTCGAAATATTTTTTGATGATATCAAATACATATATATGTAAAATAACTTATTCTGACTGACTAATTGATTGATTTATCATCGCCTATCGTAACCGCTGGACGGATTGAGCTGAATTTCTACATCTGTAGCTAATATGCAATAGCTAGATAACAATAAAATAACTAACATCGTAATCTAGGAAAGGATTTTTGAAAATTCGATAGTAATAAAAAAAACATCATTTAGCCGGAACCACTGAAGCTATGTATAATATATCCATAATTCATGTTATTGGGAAATAAAACTCCGGGTAACGAAAGCTAGTTCAGTATATTCCGTCCGTGACCTCTACTACGGACGCCTGTTTAAATACCGCCATCCATAACCCGCGGACCCGATCTAGAGGCGCGAACCAACGCCACGAATCCGCTAAACCTAAACTAACCCTTGAACGTTGGGCAACCCACCCGACACCAGCGAATTCGCTAGATAAGCATTGAGTGACAATGGAAACGAATTTGTTAACAATTTGAACCTAAATGAAAACGATAAAGTAAAACAACATTTTCCAGTTTTCCTCAATAGTATAATAATTAGCAGCGACCAACAACACGTTCAACATATTTTGTTTTAATATTATTGATCATCCGATATGCGTGAGTAACTAAATACGCTGTATTTAATCGATTGTATGTTATTAATATTATTATAATTATTATTTTCTCCATTTCCTGTGTTTATTCAGGGACGATCGTAAATAACCGATTAGGATGACATGACCGTCGTGTCGTGTAGAATTATTTATTTTTATTATTTATATTATATTATATTTTGTTTGTTGCAAAGATTATAGCGGAGGCCGTCGCAGATACGGGTAGTCAATAAGACGAAGTATTATGTTTGCATTTAAATTTTTTTATATATATAACCAATAAGTCCCGTACAGCGACGCCAGCTGTCCACAAGATAACAAAATAATGACAATAAACATTAAACATAAAGGAACCCATCGCCGCCGCCGCCGCCGTTACCGATATAATATAAAGAACTATGCCTTGCCGAGGTACATTATTATATATCATCTACTTTCGAACGTGCCTCTTCAGTGCCAAATTATATTTATTTAATCCGATGAGTAAATACATATTTCGGTCATCCAAGAAATAATGGACTGCGAATAGACAACCGAGTGGGCTTTCTCCTTAGGTATAAAAATATATATGCATAATAGACGGAAAATGTCTGTTACAATGTGTTGTCGATCGCAGCGTATTTTTCGGTATATATTTTACATTTTTTTTCGTATGAGGTATGTCTAAAGGTAAAACTCCGGGCATTTGTCTGAATATTTACATACGGATAGCTAATATGCGATAGATAACAATAAAATAACTAACATCGTAGTCTAAGAAAGGATTTTTGAAAATTCGAAAGTAATAAAAAAAAAACATCACCTAGCCGGAACCACTAAAGCTATGTATAATATATCCATAATTCATGTTATTGGGAAATAAAACTCCGGGTAACGAAGGCTAGTATTAACATAAATACACAATGCACATACAGCCATACAGGTTACGTCATTATAGGCGCTATATACCTGTACATTTTATGATAACTTATTTTATTCAAATAGTTCAGTTTACACTAGTAAAAAACAAGATCATATCATTATTCAATTTTTCATTTTACACGTTAAAATATACAATTATATATTGCTATTAAATAAATAACTATTTCGATGATTATATGTTACATATCATACTGACTGCAGATATTTTGTATATTTATTGGTAAAACCCCATACCTACGTTTATAATTGAACACTGGGCTCGTTGTAGCCTGTATGTATAAATATTTTACACCGTCGCACGTTAATTGATGTGCATTTCATGAAATAAATGTATTTAATTACATTTCATAAAAATCGTTCGTACTATAACATTGACCAGCATGAAGGCGTAATTAACTTCTACCTCACTAATCACTATTCTAATTCTTACTAGTAGCTCATTACTCGTATATTTATTCACGGCAGCATTGATTCTACATTCAAATGTTTATGAATGTTTTACTTACCCATGAATTTTCGATATTTTATACTGAAACAAGACTAACTTATGATGAATTTAAATAATATAAGTGCCTAATAATTTCGTAATTAGACATTTCCAAAAATAAAAATATCATGCAAGTATAAACTTTAAACGTTGATTTAATTACTTTAATTATACCAATCAAAATTATTATTATAACACATATGTAATGCATTAATTCTTATACAGGTACGCATCAAGTTTTTGTTTCGTTGAATATTATTTTTAAAAAACAAATTAATTAATAAATATCGTTTAGTCAAAATTCGTTTAAATGTTCGGATAGTATTTCATTGAAATATTCAATCTCGTCAAAATGTCATATTCTAATGATTATATAAATTTGTTTGTGACTTTTTGTTTTTGTTTATTTACACCTATGCACAGAAAAAAAACTTAAGAAATGTCTTTTATATAATTTTTAAGCTAAATATTATTATTGAAGGTTTTAAGAATTTTAAATAAAAAATGTTGTAGATTTTCGTGATTTTGTTGAGTTTTGTTAACATTTTTAATCCAAACGCTTTTAAAAATTACTGAACCAGAGTTTTCGATATTTTTAATACGAGTAAGAAAAATATGTATGACAAATGTTGTATTGCATTTTATATATTTTTTGTCAAAATAAAATTATTTCATCGACATTTTTGAAAACACGAAAAATTCAAATAACACAAAAAAAAGAAACGCAAAATATTCTTAAAATTATATCATTTGTATAAAACGATGATATTAGCATTCAATGGAAATTTCAAGTCTCTACCAATTATTTATTTCTGAGTGACAACGAAAAATAAATTTGTTTATTTTATTCTTTACGAAACTACAGTCGAGTATCCTGTTAATATTACGTGTTTATTTTAAAAAATGAGTATTTTGGGATTAATACAGGTAGTGACTAGTGAGTACAAATAGTGTATGTATGTTCTATATTTTTAGCGATTGAAACATTATTAAATCATTCAGGGATTTGCATTTTTCTAAGAAATAATGTATATTATACAGTTATATCTAATTAATCGTATCCTTGAATTAGGTATATATTATATTACACAATATTGTATTATCTTTATCATATTTTACTACAAATAATGAGAGTTGGAACTCGAGAATATAATACATTTTTATAACATTTCGAATACACCTAATATAAATTTAATAAATTGGCACTGACAGAAGTTAATTGTTAAAAAAACTTGAGTTAAACTTGTATAAAAACCATAAAATTCTATTTAGGAAGTTGATTATAACAATAATAATAATCATAATCATGATAGTTTTCATAACATATTATTACAGTATGACTTGGCCACTGTTGTCATGAGTGATGTAACCTTACATTAATAATAACTCCTGGTGTTATTATTATTTTGAGAGTTTCATTGTTAGGTGATCATCGGTTTAAATCATCATGCAACCAATTATACTTCGCATGCATACACATTTTAATCGACAGTGTATTCACAGTGTACTTCTATGTATTATAATGCTATTGTTTACAATAGTGAGTTATACATGATTATATACTACAGTTTCATTTCGAAAACAATTACTTAACCGCAATAATCGTATGATAATTCATTATAGTTCATGATAATAATATAAATTAGGGCATTGCTATTTTCTATTTTATTATAACATTATTATAAGATTCGCTCGAGCAAAACTAGGCCAGTGTACGAGTTGACAGTTCGAACAATCCGAACTAGAATCTCCCTTGGAGCGTGTGTGCGACAGACGGTATAGTGCGTTTTTACTAGTGGTACATCGTGGAGTTAAAATAACGAAACAATTCTTTCTTTGATTTACTTTTCTTAAGTGTAACATGCATGCATTATTAATTGTGCTATCCCTTGTCGAGCTTATTAACAAACCAACCCGTGGTTTGTCAACGTGTGCTCAACACTTGCGCAGACAGGAAACCGGATATCATCTGACTAAGGAGTGCACCGCGTCCAAAATGCGAACCGTGGCATCGTCAAATGCAACGGATTTGGCCTCGTGCATTCAATTAGCAAATGCGAGGAATGCATTCGCTTTTTCATATGCAAATCAAACCCAAGGTTTGACGCCCTTAATGGTCTATATATTGGCATATACATTATATAGCTCTTATCGGCTACTAAATAACCGTTTGTAATTATAATTGATTTTTTTTTACTCTCCATATCGAATGATAAGATGTGAAAAACTCGTTGAGTTCAACATGCAACGTTTTCGATTGTCCAGAGTTCCATTCGTTTCTGTTGAGTTCCAGCGTATCGGTGTATGATTATTATAGTATGTTCTCGAAACCATTGCGTGAGTATAATAATTATAGTATGTAGGTATGGTGTATACGTATACGTCTCTACTTCATACTTGTATATATATCCATGATTATATTATATTATAATTATAAACAGCGTATAAAGGGCTGAAGGGTCTAGAATATTATTCTCAAGTGACACCGTAAAATATTTTTACCTCACATGACGATAATAATCAAAGAAAGCATAAGAAAATATATAATGGATACACATGCAGTATTATGTTTGCAATGGATAGGTACACATTATTAGTATATTATTAATTTTTTTTATTAAGAAAATCAAACATAATATTACTTATAGATAATAATAAATTATAATTTATAATTGACCTAACTCCTTTAAAAGCTTAACTTGTGTTGGATATAGGATTATTAGATACTAATTAAATAATTAATTACTAGAATAATAAATATAATATATATAAACAATAATATCAAGTAAAGAATTAAGTAGAATAAATAACATAAAAAAATAAAAAGACATTTTAAAACATTAGCATGTGTTCTACTGTAATTCTAGAAATAAATATTTATATACCATACATTTTATATCAGAAAACATTGATCAAAAGTTTTATTGGCATATTAAACAGGAAAATCATAATTTCTAAATTCTCTTTTATTACTCAAGTTTTTATAATTTAAGATTTTTTACTTAAAACATAATTACATTTTTCTTTATAAAGAACTATCCTGGTAAAACACCAAATTCTTTCGTAAATCCTCTGAAATTACATTTGTTTAAACAAATTCTGATAATATTATTTTAATTAATTTGCAGTGCATTTAGTATGTTATCACGGAGGCTACCCTATACTAGTATAGTAATATACTATATTGAAAATTAGATTGATATAGAGCATAATAAATTATTATTGTTGTATGTTTTGGAATTATATTTTTAATCTTGACTAGTTTAAATGTTATGTAACGAAGTTTCCCTAATAAATTGTTAACATGTAAATTCCATCTTAAATTAGTATCAAAAATTACGCCCAAGTATCGAATGTTTTCCACTTAATAATAATTTACGTATAGTATTTTTTTTTAGTACTAATAGTATAGTATCGTATTTATAATCAGTGTTATTATGTCAATATAATATATATATACAGTGTGCAAACACTAATTGAGAACACTCAATAAATTTGCGTAGATTCCTGCAATTTGAATTCTGTTTTTTGGTCGATTTTTATAACATAAAAATACTCATTTTTATGGCCTTTAAATTTTTTTAACTTAATTAGACATGCGCATGCGCAGTACAACTTTTTTTCTTAAACTTAAACCACCAATTATTTTTTGCCTAATTTTTTAATGAATTTTAGTAGTTTAATCAACTCTCTAAGTCCAAAATTGACCAAGTTATAGCAATTTAACCAAAAACCTGCAAAATACATGCGATTTACAGTGCTCTATAAAAAATTATTCTAGGATTGTTTAGCTATAATATTTTCATAACTAATTATTAAGTTTATAATCGCACATAATTATTATCTTGATTGCTGAATAATTTTCACTGTAATTTGTGTATGAATGATAACTTATAGCAGAAAAAACGTAAATAAGATGTTGTTTATTTCATTACATTTAATGGATCTATTGGAAATTGTGCATTTAAATAGTCACGAACTATGTGAGCACTGTGTGCTGGAGCACCGTCATGTTGAAACATAATATTTTCTCTTTGAGCTAAATGAATATCATTAAGCATCATCGTTTATTAAAAAATTAAAATATCGTCTTCCATTGAGTGTTCCATCATCAAAAAATGGACCAAGCAATTTACTATCAGTTAAACCACACTAAACGTTTATTCCCCAAACAGTTTGATTATTGGTTTCAAATGTCCAATGTGGATTTTGATCGTCCCAATAACGGTTATTTTGTTTATTAATAACAGTAATAACACCATTATTTGTAAATTTAGATTCATCGGTCCATAATATTGAATCTATTAGATAATGTTTATTTTCCAATTTAAAATAGCATAGGTTTAGACAGCAATTTGAACAATTTATATGTTAAATTAATTAATTAATAAATAAACTATAAGAAGAATTGAATTATAGTTATTAATTATTAATACATCCTAATAGATTACGCTTTTTCTACTATAAGTTATAACTCATACACAAATTACAGTGAAAATTATTCAGCAATCAAGATAATAATTATGTGCAATTATCAACTTAATAATTAGTTATGAAAATATTATAGCTAAATAATCCTAGAATAATTATTTATAGAGCACTGTAAATCGCATGTATTTTGCAGTTTTTTGGTTAAATTGCTATAACTTGGTCAATTTTGGACTTAGAGAGTTGGTTAAACTACCAAAATTCATTAAAAAATTAGGCAAAAAATAATTGGTGATTTAAATAGGTGGTTACCATTTAAGAAAAAAAGTTTTACTGCGCATACGCGTATCCAATTAAGTTAAAAAAATTCAAAGGCCATAAAAATCGACCAAAAAACTGAATTAAAATCGCAGGACTCTACGCAAATTTATTGAGTGTTCTCAATTAACGTTTACACACTGGATATATATACTATCATATTTTTAATGTAGGTATAAGTATATATAACCAGTGAATTTGAAAATACCTATGTATAATACAGACTATGGGCAGCTTAGGAATTTCTTAGGATGTAGGATTATATATTTATTTTGGTTATTTATTGATTATTACAATATTATACCTATACTTAATCAGCCCAAAAATTTCAAAATATTATTTATCCACGAAAAGCCATGCGTGTGCAAACTACGAGAGAGATTTGCTGAATCATATTACGGTGGTTTTTGGAAGCTGGCTCATTGTATCAAAATTTAAAGTATCTTTTTAAATGTCCATAAAATGCAATGGACAAGCATTTTTCAAGAACTATATCAATCATAATAATTATTATAGAAACATTAAAAGAAAATATTATATTACAAAATATTATAGTATACATGATGATTTTTTATTATATATATCTTTTAAATCGTTGAACATGTTTTAAATAAATAAAATATGAACATAACATTTTCCCTGTTTATTCATTATTATTTATTAGTATTATTAGTGTTAGTAAAAATATTGATTGTATTAGAAATTGTTTAAAAACGACAATATTATAGTTAATAGTTAGGTACATGAAAATCTTAAGTCAGTTTAAATAAAGCGCATGTACCTATTTCGCAGTAGAGTCGAGTATACCGATTCGTTGTGAACAACTAGTTCACCGTACACGCATTACACACCACTATGTATAATGATACAGTGGTGTGTATCGTAATGTAACCTATCTATCTTTAATGTTCGCCAAAATGCCAACTTTCTGGTGTCACCAGCCAGCGCGCGAACAATACTGCAATAACTATCCGTATAGGTACATCGATTGAGCGTCACAGTTAAACATTATATTATGTACACCAGAGTTGAGATGTTTAAAACATTTTGTTTTAAACATCTAAATTTATCAAACATGGTTTTGTTTAAAGCATTTAAAACAAATGATTTAAACAACATAAAAAAACAGTTGTTTAAAACAGAAAATCGGTTTAAAAAATATTACACATGTATTAAGTTGACACTTTGTACAAAAAATAACGAGTCGGATAACTCAATTTCATTGAAATCATAATTATTATATCATATTATTACCTTTATCATATTCTATAATCGGAAATATTGTGGCGCAAACCCGCCAAAATAGTAAATACTAATATTATATTATTCAGTTTCAGTATTCTTTATCACGATGTAAATAACAGATCAGTTCTTTATTATCAATTATTATCAAAATATTCAAAAACGATTTTTAAGTGTAAAACCGACAGCCGTGGTTAAATTACATATTAATTTATAAAAAAATTATGATATTAAATAAATGATTTTTTTTTAAATAAATTATATATTTTGTTTTAAACTCGATTAAATCATATTTTAAACATGTTTAAAACAGCTGAAAAAATGATTTAAAAAAAACATGTTTTAAACGATTAAAACAATTTTTTTGATTTTTTTAAAAAAATCATGTTTTTAATCAATTCTGATGTACACGCAGTGGTGTTCCCGTAGGGTAGATATACTGTATACTACATATTATCAGTGTTGTTAAGGAACACTTTCCTAAAGGAACGATTCCTGGAATTGATTCCTTTTTTGAGGAACGAATGAATGAATTAATTCCATTATTTTTTTAAAGGAATAAGAACGTGAATTAATTCCTTATTTTTAGGAACAGGGACGTAAATATTATAATTCTTTTGTTCTTCTCGGAAATATTTTAACAAACCGTTTGGGAGAAAAATTTCGTTTACTAATCATGTTTTTAATCTATATAATAGATGAACCTACCAATTTTTTATTCACATCTGAGTAATATTTAGAATAATATAATAATTTTATTAAATAGGTATTTTTGTAAACTAAGGTAACTAGAAACCAGATACTTTTTTAAAGGAACGAAAAAAAGAACGAGTTCCTTTCTTATAGGAACGAGGAATTGAATGTGTTCCTTTGAATATTAAATGAACGAAGAATTGAACAAATTCCTATTTATACTAGAAGAATGAGGAATTGAACGGATTCCTAAATAAAAGGAATTTTAACAACACTGCATATTATACGGAATACGCCGTATTCTCTCAACACTATTTTGAAAATTCACGGGTGTACTGCGTATAGGTACTTTTAAGGCGAATAAATATAAAATATAATATAATATATTATATTATAACAATTGATTTAACAATATTATTGTTCAAATACATTTTGTAATGGATATTCACTTTTTGCTTCGGACAATCAGCTCATTACTATTTAAATGTTTTGGTTAATATCTATTTTAATCTAGTTAATCTCATTTATACCCTCTACCATCACCGTGTTTATCATAAAATTGCATATAAATTATGAGAGACTCATCAACGTATAGTATACTCTCGACAAAATTGATGGGTACACGCACCAAAATGCTCCAGTGTCTGACTCGCATTTGTAATTATCAATTATTATTATTGCGCGTCCGATTGTTCGATATTATTGTTATTGTTGAGTGTAGCCACGGAGAACTTCACTTGCGCGCCAGGGATCGGCGTGTTCGAAATGGTCACGGATCGCATGAACTATTCAAACGCCATGATTGCGTGCGAAGACGCGGGCGGCCATCTGGCAAACATCGTGTCCGATCCGCGAACGTCGTTTTTGGCCTCGTTGGTGTCGTCGGCTTTGGCCAATCAAACCGTATCAGCTCGCAAAGCTTTCGTCGGCTTGTTTTTCGAAAACGAATTCGTCTCCATCACGGGTTAGTGAGAAAGAAAAAAAAATAATAATAAAATTGATTAACATAAATCGATCAGTATTACCTATTTGTTCAATACACGTTTAAAGTAAACAATAGTAATACGAAAGAGATAATGAATCAATGTTCAATGAAAAGTCTTGTAATTTGGTTATACTTAAATTTGATGAACCATAATTTATAATTCAACATTTGATATAGTGCCTACTGCCTAAAATATTTTTTGTTGTATATTTGGCATTAATTATTTTATACATATATAATTCATATTTAACGAATTACAACCACGACATAATATGTACGACGAATGGGAAGTGTCTACTCGTACGCGGTTAATATTATTTAATATTTATATAATCATCAGTATATTTTTCACTGCTTAACAATAAAGGGCTATATTTATAATAGTTTATGTTATCGTATCATATTATACTTAAAATACAAAATTTTTCATATATTATATTTGTAAAATCATAAACCATAATTATATTATGTCATTAAGAAAATATAAGACCTGCCTTTAAGGCCTTTAAAAACTTCAGTCTCGAAGACACGGCGGAATATACTACGGTAAATTCATCGCGATAAAATAAATCGTGAATCACAGTCCAATTAAATAACTAAAATAACTAATATTTATAACTGAATAATTTTAGATACGTAAATATTATAATATTTCATTATTAAACTATAAAATGTCTTAAAAATAATTGTTTGGGTCAAAGTGGGTTATTGTATTTTTAAATAAAAGTTACTGCCGTTTTTTCGGCCTTCTAAATAGTAATTTCATTTTCTATAGTGTGTAGACCTCTTGTACTTATTTTTTAATAGTATTTTTCACACTTCCTTATCAATTTATAGTTTATGCCGCATTTTAGATTCTGAACGGAGTGATGGAATCAACGATGAAATACAATGATGTATGTTTTTTCAGTTTTGTGTATGACGACAACTTTTTTAACAGTAAAAATGCTTCAATTTTCTTAAACAGCAACTTTTCTGAATAGAAAGTGAATGTAGATGGTACTTTGGCAAGTACAAAAAGGAAACGTTTTCAATATTTTTAAAAGCATCGAAAAAAAAAACGATAAAAAAATTACGAAATGACGGGAAATTTTTACGCAAAACCACGTTTTGACAAAAGACATTTTTTTTAAAATGCTCTAACTCAAAAATAGAAAACCACAACAACTTGAAATGTTCACTGAATCTTTATATTAGCGTTTTCTATACATGGTTAAGTTTTCAAAGTATTTTGTCATATTTTGACTTACTTCTAGATGATTTAAATTTTCAATTTTTCTAAGTTTTTTTTTTTTTTGAAATATCGATAAAAAAAATTGGCTGTCCAAAAACTCTTGAATTTATCGCAACTAAAATAAATTGAAAATCGTTCCACACAAATTTTTTTTATAAGCCCATAAAGTCTAAATTTGTATGAAATATGTCATAGTTGCGATAATTTGCATGTTATTTTGTAGTTAAGAATTCATACATTTTAGATTCTGAACGGAGTGATGGAATCTATTGGTTTTACAATGATGTGTGTTTTTCTTTTTATTTCTATTTTTCTTTTTTTTTGTGTCTGAGGATACGATTTTTGGTAGTAAAAATGCTTCGATTTTCTCAAACAGCAACTTTTCTGAAAGGAAAGTGAATATAGATGGTATTTGGGTAAGTCAAAAATCCAACTTTTTCAATATTTTTTAAAAAATCGAAAAAAACGATAAAAAAATTACTAAAAAACGGGAAATTTTACGAAAATCACGTTTTTACAAAATACATTTTTCTAAAATGCTCTAACTCAAAAACCAAAAACCGCAATAACTTGAAATTTTCACCAAATCTTTATATTGGCGTTTTTTATAAATAGTATAGTTTTCAAAGTATTTTGACATATTTTGACTTATTTATAGAAAATTTAAATTTTCGATTTTTGTAAAATTTTTTTTTTAAACATCTATAAAATTTAATTGGCTGACCAAAAACTCTTGAAAATTTAATACAAGGTTTATAATAAGTTAAAATTATCGTCACTAAAAAATTTCGGAGATCATTTCACTCAAATTTTTTTAAATAAAGCTCAAATTTGTATAAAATGTGTCAAAAACACGATAATTTGCAAGTTTTGAAAAACTAAAATGTTTATAAATATCACACTATTCATACTGTATTACTCTTTATTTTAGATACTTATAGTATATAGTATACACACATATGTATTAATTGATTATTAGTATTATTACAATTTACATTATATAAAATAATATCAATACGTCTTGGTAATTTGGCCATTATGTATCTGTAATACATTTGTAGGTCAGGTAATATATTTTTAGATTCTGAACGGAGTGATGGAATCTATTGGTTTAACAATGAAGTGTTTT
>JAIPRK010002322.1:6519-22779 GCA_025469195.1 Chaitophorus viminalis | reverse complement strand
AATTTGAATGCAATGATAGATATCATTGTATACGAATAACGATTCTGAACGAAGTTAATATGTTTGTCTAAAATGTATATATAATAATATAGTATTTTATATTTAAATTGAATTGTAATGCAATTTCCTAAAAATTTAAATTTAAAACAGATATAAAATTTTTTCTTTTAAGTCTGGTAGAAATTTTTTTTATAAATTTTTGAAGGTAAGATTATAGACAACCTAGTGTTAAAATTTTGAACCTTAAGAATAGACAGAAAAAATTTTATGAATTGTTATCTACAAAATAACATGCAAATTATCATGATTTTGACACATTTTATACAAATTTGAGCTTTATGGACTTATAAAAAAAATTTGAGTGAAATGATCTCCGACATTTTTGAGCGACGATAATTTTAACTTATTATAAACCTTGTATTAAATTTTCAAGAGTTTTCGGTTAGCCAATTAAATTTTATAGATGCTTAAAAAATTTTTTTTACAAAAATCGAAAGTTTAAATTCCATAAATAAGTCAAAATATGTCAAAATACTTTGAAAACTTAACCATTTATAGAAAACGTCAATATAAGATTTAGTGAAAATTTCAAGTTGTTGCGGTTTTTGGTTATTGAGTTAGAGCATTTTAAAAAAATGTATTTTGCAAAAAAGGTGATTTTGCGTAAAATTTCCTGTTTTTTCTTAATTTTTTTATCGTTTTTTTTGATTTTTTAAAGAAGTATTGAAAAAGTTGGATTTTTGACTAGCCCAAGTACCATATACATTCACTTTCCTTTCAGAAAAGTTGCTGTATAAGCAAATCGAAGCATTTGTACTGCCCCAAAACGTGATGACAGACACAAAAAAAAAACACACATTATTGTAAAACCAATAGATTCCATCACTCCGTTCAGAATCTAAAAAAAAAAATTAATTTTAATGAAAAAAAAAACGTAATGTTGAAAGTAAGTTGTATAGAAATTGAATTACATCACTGATAGTTAATTTATATGAAATGAATCAATAAATTTAATAAGTTGATAATATATATATATATTTAATTTAAAGCATAATATTTATTGATTTCTGATTTATAGTGAAATAGTGAAACAATCAATCAAGAAATGTATAAGTTGATGTGTTTTTTCTCTCAGCCTATTCGATTTCGCCTTGAACGTTTTCCCTAAAAGGCAAGAATATATAGCTTGATACATCATATTTCTTGCACACAGGAAATATTAATATTTGATTTCCCTTACATTTTCAAAATGATCGATAAAAAGTAAAAACTGACAATTTTGAAATTTGGATAGACTGTTTTTGAAAATATTTTGTACTCCAACGGTGGATAATATTTGGCAAATATTCTAAGTAGGTTCTTAAGTTGGTGAACATTTATGGATGAATACAGAATAAAATAAGTTACCATTTCCTGTGTATTCACGTAATTGTTTATAAAAAGTAGGTTGGTCCACCAGTTTTTTCGACAGAATTCGGCTTCAGGATAAATATAGTGTTTCCACAATGGACCACTACCCATATATGGCAATATGAACGCAAATATTAAGATGACTGTCATGTACGTCGGAAGGAACCTAAAATCAATTAAAAGCTAGATTATACTCCTATATAAAATAACTATTATTTTTGCAACGGATTCAAAAAGTATTGAAAAAGTTCGATTCCAGTACCATCTACATTCACTTTCCTTTCAGAAAATTTGCTGTCAGAGAAAATCGAAGCATTTTTACTGCCAAAAAGGTGTCGTGAGATACAAAAAAAAAAATAAAAATAAAATAATAAAAACATATATCAATGTAAAATCAACAGATTCCATCACTCCGTTCAGATTCTAATACTATTACTGCTCAACAATTACTGAAACTTTAAATTATAATGTTTTATAACTGTATGATATATAGTTTGTGCTATAAATTAATATAACTGAAGACATGTTGTAAATTGTTAATACTTTTTATCGAAGTTTTCATTTGCTTTTGCTTTAATATTATGATATAATTATAGAAATCATAAGGCATTACATATGGCATTCAAGATATTATATTTATTTTTAACAGATGCTGATTACTTCATTCTATGCCATACTTTATACTACTATATACTACTTTCTGGAAGGGCTGGGCTGTTAAATGTACCTGAACACGCGAGAACTCAATAGGTACACGAAATTTAATGATTTTCCATTATTCAGTCGATCATTGATTTTGGTGAATGTTAAAAATCCGCTTATGGTGAAAAACAACTCAACAACGACTGGAGACTTCAAAAGCGACAACCAAAAGCTGGTGTATATCTGAAAATGAATGTAACAGTCAAACCATTGTTCAGCGATTCATACGTATAGTTCCGCACGTGTTCTGGGTAGTCTGGGTTGTACGCCGGCATTACCAGGTAGAATAATATCTTGTGGAATATGATAATGAATATTACTCCATGCATTTTGAAGCCGTTGATGACGATGAACTCGCGATTTTCGGTGCCATCTATTAAGTTCCTCATGTTTGACACCACCGAATACGATTGCAGATATACACCTGAAGACCAGAGAATGTAAACAGGTTCAAATCGATCGTTGTTGATTTTTATCTTTCACCGTTTATGATACGTCTGATTTACGGTATAAAGTAAAGATTATAAATACTTACCCCAAACAGCGGGGTTTTTCGATTTTGAATGGTCTGAAAAAACATCATACAACGTGCCCATGATCACCAAAACAATGATCGTGATAAATACTCCGCTAAAAAGACATTGATAATACAATAATTATGATAATCATTATTATAATTATTATTATTACCGTTATAGGTACTTATGATAGATTGGCAATTAAGTAACTGAAGTGAATATTGAATGATGTTTTTTTTTTAAAAACAATATTTGTGTGATGGCCTCAATACTTTGGTTTTTACATTAATTTCGAAAAAAAAAACGGGTGGGCCTCGCTTTGCTGTACAGTTGGGGGTGGAGTGTACCTCGTTTATAGGATAGGTCATTATTACAATGGATTTGTTAAATTTGAATGCAATGATAGATATCATTGTATACGAATAACGATTCTGAACGGAGTTAATATGTTTGTTTAAAATGTGTATATAATAATACAGTATTTTATATTTAAATTGAATTATAATGCAATTTCGTAAAAATTTAAATTTAAAACAGTCATAAAATTTTTCCTCTTAGGTCTGGTAGAATTTTTTTTATATATTCTTAAAGGTAAGCTTATGAACAACCTAGCGTTAAAATTTTGAATCTTAAGTAAAAACAGAAAAATATTATGAATTTTCCACTACAAAATAACTTGCAAATTATCGCGATTTTAACATATTTTATACAAAATTTGAACTTTATGGGCTTATAAAAAAAATTTGAGTGAAACCATCTCCAATATTTTTTAGATACAATTAGTGTTAATTAAGTTTAATTCTTTAATTCATTTTCATGAGTTTTCGGTCAGCCAATTAAATTTTAAGGATGTTTAAAAAAAAAAATTTACAAAAATCGAAAATTTAAATTGTCTATAAATAAGTCAAAATATGTCAAAATACTTTAAAAACATAACCATGTATAGAGAACACCAATATAAAGATTTGGTGAATAATTCAAGTTGTTGCGGCTATTCGTTTTTGAGTTAGAGCATTTTAAAAAAACCGATATGATTTTTTAGTCTAGAATGTTATATATTTTATTATATTTTACATGTAATTTTATGTCAATATTCGCTGTTCAAACACTTATAAAAAATAATTGTGTTTATGGATTTTGATGATTTTTGAATGACAATAAGAACATTTTATTAAATTTTCAAGTATTTTGTATCAGTCAATTTTTTTTTATCACCAACTATAAAAAAAAAATGTAAAAAAAATCGAATTTTTTAAATGCCTATAAAAGGCTTAAAAATCAATACATTATTTTGAAAAAAATATGACATAAAGGAAATGCCTATCTTAACAACTGGTGAAAATTTCATGTTTCTGCGACTTATACTTTTTGAATTATAAAAAATATTTATAACCATTTGACCATAAATTGCTATTTTATGCAATTTCGTAAAAATTTAAATTTCAAACGGTCATAACATTTTTTCTTTTTAGTCCGGTAGACATTTTTTTATATTTTTTTAAAGATTAGCTTATGGAAAAACTAGTGTTAAAATTTTGAACCTTAAGAATAGACAGAAAAAATTTTATGAATTGTTATCTACAAAATAACATGCAAATTATCATGATTTTGACACATTTTATACAAATTTGAGCTTTATGGGCTTATAAAAAAATTTGAAAGAGACTATCTCCGACATTTTTTAGTGTCGATAATTTTAACTTATTATAAACCTTGAATTCAATTTTCAAGAGTTTTCGGTCAGCCAATTAAATTTTATAGATTTAAAAAAAAAAAATTTTACAAAAATCGAAAATTTAAATTGTCTTGAAATAAGTCATAATATGTCAAAAAACTTTACCATGTATAGAGAACGCCAATATAAAGATTTGGTGAAAATTTCAAGTTGTTGTGGATTTTCATTTTTGAGTTAGAGCATTTCAAAAAATGTATTTTGTAAAAACGTTATTTAGCGTAAAATTTCCCGTTTTTCGTAATTTTTTTATCGCTTTTTTCGATTTTTTTAAAAAGTATTAAAAAATCATATACCAAGTACCATCTACATTCACTTTCCTTTCAGAAAAGTAGCTGTTTAAGAAAATCGAAGCATTTTTACTACCAAAAAAGGTGTTGTCAGACACAAAAAAAAAAACGCACATCATTGTAAAATCAGTAGATTCCATCACTCCGTTCAGAATCTAAAACATTTTGAATTTCGTTGAATTGTCAATGAATGACAGCAATTCATAGTGTATAATACATATATAGAAAACTAAAAATATTAAATGTTTTAACCCTTTTAATGCATGTCCATGGTTCACATTTAGTGATCGATGAACGCTAGTTGCAAAAGTTTACTTAGGTACAACAAAAATATATATTATATATATTATACCACTCGTTTCAAAATCAAAAACATGTTATTTTATCATTTCTATTAAACTTTTGAAATGTTCGTCTTTAATAATGTGGCAGTAAACAAATCTAGACAAATTTATTTAGAACGTCGTAACGTTGATCAAAAATCAACACGTTGACAAGTAAAGTAAGTATCCAAACAATGGCCAACATTGCAGACTGCAGTACTTACTAAATCAACAGTGCTCCTTTAGGGTTAGCCAGTTCCGAGTTTTTAGACGTATACATGGTCGGTGGCACGTCGACGTCTACGACGGTGTTGAAATTCCGGAATACGGGAACCAAAACTTGCTCCACTGACATCTTAACATCTTCGTTTGTGCACGAATCCGGAACACATAGCGCCCATGAGATGGTTTCCGGTCCGGCCGACCGAGGTAACAGCGAATCGCTCTGGAAATTATTATACCACCGTTATTTTGCTTTTTGATCGTCGTTGATGACCAATAGTTATTCAAAATGAATTAATAATACTTGTAGGTACGCCATCATATGGTTAAATTTGGCAATGGCCACGGGAATGCAACCAGCCACCAGAAGCCGGAGTAATCATGTACGTCCAACTTGATAAAAATAGTTTTTAACAAAAGAAAACTATTACTTAACAATTTTTTCTAATCTTGAAAACATGTTATATTAGCAAGCCGAACGCAATCGATTACAGCGACTTCTAGTGGTTGCGTTCGAGTAGACATTAACAATTTTAATAATAGGATGCAACGTACTTATTTTTTTGTTGAGAATTCAAAGTCCTTACTGATATTTTTCGTTTTTTTTCCACCATAAATGTGCTAAGTGGCCGTCGAGCATTGTTGCAGTCTTCGTCGGAAAAGCGAAACTGCATGATCACTATGGTGTAAGCGCTGCGGATTCCGAACTTTTTTGATGATACGTTCAAACACTGGTCGAAGTGGCCCAAATCGATTACGTCGGGTGACATCAGAGAGCCTCTAGCATATTTTGAAGAAGAGTCGAACACTGTAAAAAACACTTTTTTTATCTTAATTTTTGTGTGTGTGTGCCATCACGTCTTAGAGCAGTTATAATGTTTTCTTAATCAATATATTTTCTGAAAGGAAAGTGAATCTAGTCGGCAAGTTATTTTGTAATTGAAAATTCATTAAGTTTTTGGTATTTACTATTTATACTTAAGGTTCAATATTATAACACAAAGTTTTTCTTTAAATAACTATAAAAAAAATTTCTACCGGCTTTTCAGAAAATATTGTTATGAACGTCTGAAATTTAAATTTTATTATTAAAAATATAATAAATGATTCCACAGAAGTTGTTCTTAGTTCTTACTATCATTCAAAACATATTAATATCCATATAGATACAATTAATTTTATAAATGTTTGATGAGAAAATATTGACATAATATTACAATTTAAATATAACTAACAAAATATATTATATATCTATTCTAGACTAACAAATCATCTCCGTTCAGAATCATTTTTTGTATGTAATGATACCAAGCATTTCATTCAGATTTAATACATTTTCACCCCTTACTATACAGCAGAGCTATTCCCCTGACTCTTTTTAATATTAAACATAGAATATTGAATATGACTACATGATTGAAAATATTTACATTTATATGGAATAATAACTACTTGTTATTATTTGCTTCTACGGGTACAATAAGTATAAGAACTCATACAAAATATTTCATTCAATTAATGTTAAAATTATTCCTACTGTTCAGCGGAGCTAGTGCTAGTCCGGTTGTTTTTAATATATATTTTTTTATCTGCGTACACGATTTCGACCAGTAGGATAGTTCCAAAATAGTTAACTAAATATTGTTTTTCACTCACTTTGTACAGCCCATAGTGCTTGATCATTCAAGCTTTTCATAAATTGCTGTCCGTCCCTTGTACAATTTTTGTTGACATTCGAGAAAGGTATAAAGTTGTTCATACTATTTGCCACAATATTTCCAAACAACATTTGATGGAAATACATTCCGTTGGAATCATTTTGAAATGGTGCAATGTGTTCCGTGTTTTGTGTATTTATTTTCCAAACTTCTATGTTTTCTTGATACTTTGTACTCTGTTTACAAGTACTTTCTGTATACTGAGAATCGGAAGAGCCGACGAATATTAATATCGCTATTATTGCCACCCAAAAGTTTTCCGGCCATATCATCTTGGCTCTTGTATATACCTGAGGAAAAATATTATATTGCTGCAGCTGTAATACGTACAAATATGAAATATTATACAAACCGGTCAACATAAACATGTATGCCGTATACCGAGAATCACTGGCATAAAAATCAATTACTATAAATGCTTACATTTTTTTGCATACATAAGTATTTTCTTTTCATTTACTATTCTGCTCTCAATCACTATTCTTAATAATATTATAATTTATTAAAGAATAAATCGATTTTAATTGCAATAGCTATCATATTCTTCTTAAAACCATCAAAAATAAATAAAAGCTGAAATAACTTTTGTATAAATATAAATCAGAGGGGGCGGATATATCGTCAAAACCACACGGACAAATATTGTGTTTCATTAACAATCAATGATTTTGTTTCAATAAAAATAATCCATCACTGAACCGCGCGCGGTACCTAAATATAATTGCTTAGTAATAAAAATGTAACGAGCAGAGGTCATTCGTAATCTTTACAACATATTTTTGGCCTATAGTAAACATAATATATATACAATGTATATTATACATATTTTACATACATACATAAATATATACATGTGTGATATGCATTAATAGGTAATAGGTATATGAGATAAATTAGTCGTACATGCGGTGATTAAAAACATTTTTAAATGTTTATAGAGTTAGTAAGTAGTAACATTGATTTTGTAATATACAAGCTGAATTTGATGGCTATGTCTATTGGTTCAGATGTAAACCATGAACGACTGACAAGTACACAAAAGAAACTGCTAAGCTATAAGTCCAACTTTATGATTGGTATCATATGCCTCCAAGCATACACAAAATGTTAATGCACAATATGCTCTTGTTTCTGATAAAACTGAATACATTTTATGAATTTTCAACCACAAAATAACTTGCAAATCATCGTGATTTTAACATATTTTATACAAATTTGAAATTTATGGGCTAATAAAAAAAATTTCAGTGGAAGGATCTCCGATATTTTTAGTTACAATTAGTATAACTTATAATAAACATTGTATTAAATTTTCAAGAGTTTTCGGACAGCCAAATAAATTTTATATTTACTTCAAAAAAAAAAACTTACAAAAATCGAAAATTTAAATTGTCTATATATAAGTCAAAAAAAGTCAAAATACGTCGAAAACTTATCCATATACAGAAAAAGCCAATATAAAGGTTTTGTGAAAACATCAAGTGATTGCCGTATTTGGTTTTTGAGTTAGAGCAAATTTCAAAAACCGATATCATTTGTCAGTTTAGAATTTTATATAATTATATTATATTTTACATGTAATTTTATGTCAATATTCGTTGTTCAAACGCTTATAACAAAAAATTGAGCCTTTGGATTTTAATAATTTTTAAAAGACAATAAGAACTACTTCTGTGAAATCTTCTATTGTATTTTTAAGTATTTTGTATTAGTCAATCTTTTTTTATCAACCATTATAAAAAAAATATGTAAAAAAGAACGGGTGGGCCTCGCTTTGCTGTATAGTTGGGGGTGGAGTGTACCTCGTTTATAGGATAGGTCATTATTACAATGGATTTGTTAAATTTGGATGCAATGATAGAAATCATTGTATACGAATAACGATTCTGAACGGAGTTAATATATTTGTATAAAATGTGTATATAATAATATAGTATTTTATATTGAAATTGAATTATAATGCAATTTCGTAAAAATTTAAATTGAAAACAGTCATAACATTTTTCCTCTTATGTCTGGTAGAATTTTTTTTATATATTTTTGATGGAAAGCTTATGGTCAACCTAGTGTTAAAATTTTGAACCTTAAGTATAAACAGAAAAAATTTTATGAATTTTTATCAACAAAATAACTTGCAAATTATCATGATTTTGACACATTTTATACAAATTTGAGCTTTATAGGGTTATAAAATAAATTTGAGTGAAACAATCTCCGATATTTTCTAGTGAAGATAACTTAAGCTTATTATAAACCCTGTTTTAAATTTTCGAGAGTTTTCAGCCTGCCAATTAAATTGTATAGGTGTTTAAAAAAAAAAAAAATTACAAAAATCGAAAATTTAAATTGTCTATAAATAAGTCAAAATATGTCAAAATACTTTGAAAACTTAATTCAGTATAGAGAATTACAATTTACAGATTTGGTGAAAATTTCAAGTTGTTACGGTTTTTCGTTTTTGAGTTAGAGCAAATTTCAAAAACCGAAATGATTTGGCAGTGTAGCGAACCGCTGGGCAGTTCTATTCACGTTTAAAATGGCGAGCTCCAACAACATATTTGCTGACTTGGCACGTTCAAAAGAATAATTGAACACTTCAATAAATGTACTAAGTAGTTTTATTTACTGAAATATAGGTTAAGAATACCCGAGGCCTCACGTAGTGGTCCGTACAAGTAAGACGTTAACTTTAGTCTAAATTTACATCGATTCGCATCTCTTATTTATACTAAAATATATCCCATACCCTTTGGTTAGTTTTACTAGTTGTTTTTGGTACACTCCTAAAACAACTATAAAATCTAATGATAAAATAATACTGTGATTCTTAGAATTAATAAAAATTATATTAATATTCTTGGAATTTTGGTATTTATGCAATTGCTGATATACAAGGTCACCAAGGTGATTCGGGACTTTATATAACAACTATTTATTATATAATAGAAAAAATAATAATACATAATCCTAAATGTCATTCCAAATGTCATCCCAGGCGTAAGAAGTAATACCGGCTTGTTACACTGACGGAAGTAGTAATCTTGGTTTACTACATCCCTCCCCACTAAGATGAAAATCCCTTGATTTTCTAAATCAATGTGGCATCTTCAGTTTAGGATACAGTAGTTGAATTACTTCCTCCTCCTCTTCTATTTGACTAGATACAGAAGTAGTATGTTGAACAGTTGGTGCTGTTGCTACCTGGACGTCTGTCCCATTGTATATTACTGATACACAGCGTCTTAACTGTCGTATATCCCTGTAACGTCTAGTTCGTTTAGTTATTAAACTAGTTATCCATATTAATATTGCAAGTAAAATTATTGATAATGTATAATAAGTGATTAATTCGTGTTTTTTAATTGTATTTTCCAATTTTAATTTATTATCTATGTTATTAAATAAGTAATAATAATATTTGTCTGTAATGACAACCTCATTTAGGTCTGTCATTCTGTTTGTTCTGACATGTTTGTTGTTAACTTGATTATTTCCCGTTTCTTTAAAATTGGACATAATTTTGGATTTAGGAATAAAATCTTGATATTGTTCTGTATTCACTTTACCTGGTATGAGTACGTCGCGAGTAGCGTACCCTTTACATGTCTCATTTAGTTGAAAAAGTCCTACTCCTTGTATTGCGTGACTACTGGATTCTTTGTCTGTGTCACATGTTATGAACATTTTTTCACCATTTGTGGCGTATAACCATGCATTTTGGTTTTGTAATTTATGAAATATTGAAGTGGCTATTTTTACACGTCTTATCTCACAATTTTTTGGTACTTCCTCTGGATCTTGCAAAAGTTGTACTTAGCATATTGGTCTGGTGGTCCTGGGATGGAGAGGATTTATTGCCGAACATAAAAAGAAGTTATCTGCGTTTTTACAAACAAAGTATTGAAAATGTTCGTACGTTGAATACAATTCCTTCGATTTGCTAATTGCTAAATAATTATAAGTAGGTTTAATATACATGCAATTATTGTTAGTGCAAACTGGTTGTGGTATTAAGTGGTACAAAATCAAGTCATTTTGGTATACTAAAGGCATTGATTAAATATACTTAATTAGTATATTTAATCAATGCTAAAGGTAATGAAATTACATAAACTGCTTTGTTATTAGAATAATAAACCGTCAAATCTGAAAGTCGTAGTAATTCGTATGCGTTTATTATGCCGAGTTCTATTGGTAATCCCGTTCCTACTGATAATGATGCTTTAATGTCCCTAAATTGTTCTAACAATTCTGTGGGTCCTATTAAACTTTGATGTATCTGTCCTACCTTAGCCATTTGAATTGTCTCAATAAGAGTATTGACTCCATAGATTTGTTCAGTAAGTAATGTATTCGATGGAATAAAATGGTGTGCTAAATAGTTTGATATGAATTGATCTTTAGTTTCATTGTCTTTTTGATCAAGTTTAAGTTCGACTTTGTTTAAAGTATTTAATAGTTTTGCTTGGTTTATTTTAATTATTTTAATTTGTTCCTCTATAAATTTGATTTGTGTTTCGTTATTAAATAATTTGCTTATATTAAAATCGAATTTCTTAATACATTCCGTATTACAAAGACCGTATAGTAATCGTGCGGCTTTAGATAATCCGGTGAAAATATTACGTTTTTCCCGTGAATTAAATCCTATTGAAGAAAATACTTGTTTCGGAATATAATGGACTGTATAAAAACCAAAATAACACGGTTATGGTTAAATTTCATTGCCGGATTGACTATTTAGAATAATACACAAAAATAATTGATAATTGGGGGGGGGCACAATTGGTGCTGACCAGCTGTGGGAGAAATAATACTATTGTTGTTTAACAATAATTAAAAACAAAACGGTGCAATATTACATAATAACTAACAAATATAACAAATAATGAAACATAAAAAAAGGAATCTGCAGGCAATCCGTGATCAGGCGGTGAGGTGGTACGGTGTGGTAGGTGGTCGCTGCAAAAGCTGAATGTGGTAAGTAAATGTAGTTGGCAATGGTGACGGTAATGATGGTGGTAGAACAAAAAGAAAACGGGTTAAGTGGTACACAAAAAAAATCTATAAAACAACAACAATCCCCAAGAACCCCGGTCCGTCCGTTATTGCGACACTCGAAATACAGCGCGTAAAAATGTATACAACACATCTGCACACCCAATCCGTGCGAAAAGGTATGGTGGGAGGAGAGTAGGGGGTACGGTGTACGTACTAAACGGCGAAAAACGGCGATTACAGAGTAATTGAATAATTGTCTCAACAATACTAATTGTTTCTTTTTCTTAATTTCGTCTAAAATTCAGAATGTATGTAATCCTAAATCCCCTCAGTCGAGGAGTAGTGGAATATTTTTATTTTAATCTTCTATAATATTTTTCACATTATTAATGTAAATCCGATAGTTTTTTCGTCCCCGTTGTATTGTTATATTTTCGTTGTCATTCACAAAATTAATTACAAACGGTCCTGTTCAATTAATGTATTATTATATAAATTAATGTATTTCGTTTATTTTACTCTTTGATAAGGATCTCTTACGTGGAGGTCTACTGGATGATTAGTTTTATCATACTATGTTTTGTTTGATTCTTTTTTCTCGATTAGGTTTTCCCTAGCTTTTTTATATGACTCTTGCATAATTCTTTTAAGATCAAAAACGTAATTTTCGTAGTTATGTTGCGGTTCTGGTTCCTTAAGAAATGTAGCCGGTAGATTCGGTTAACGCCCGAACATTATTTCAAAAGGGGTAAAATTCGTCGATGAGTGAACCGTAGTATTGTATGTAAACATAGCGTATTTTATTAGTAAATCCCAATCACTATCCGTATCTACAAAACTCCTAATGTATGCTTTTAGAGTTTTGTGCGAACGTTCCAAAAAGTTTGCGGATGCCATGGAGTGGTTTTATTCTTTTCCATATTTAAAAATTTACAAGTTTGTTTAAAAAGGTCTGATAAAAAGTTAATTCCGCAATCGGTTAAAATGGAAAGTGGAATCCCGTAAATACATACACAATTCTCTACGAAAGCTTGCGCAACGGTCTCAGCTTCTGCATTAGGTAATGCTGCTACCAATACGTAACGAGTTAATTCGTCTTGCATTGTTAAAATGTACGAATTGTTCGAAGAGGTGGTCGGTAAAGGTTCTACGATGTCTAAACATACCCTTTCAAAAGGTTGATTAGCTGTGGTTGTGATTATCATCGGCTGCTTAGTTTTAACGTGTGTTTTAGTTTTTTGACAAATTTCACATTTCTTAATATATGCGTATGTAGTATGTACGTCCTGTTTCATGTTATACCAATTAAAATGCATTTTTAGTCGTTTTATGGTACGTGATACGATACGCCTGCATGTCCACCTAATATAGAATTATGATAATTAGGGCTAGGATTTTGTATCATTTGCATTTTCTTTGATAGTAGTCCAGGACATAGCTAATCAAAAACAAAATTCGATTTATTCATCACAGAGTTCAAATATGCAAATTTGTTTTTGCTTTTTTTGATTTTTTTATGATATTCGTAAATAAATGCTTTTTTGGTACTTTTTTGTCAGTTTATTCGCTTTTTAATTAGTTTTTGTTAATTTTACGCATATTATTTAACATTTTTAGAACATTTACGTATATTTTTATCTAAATTATTATTTATTAATTTATTTTAATTGTATTATTATATTATATATTTCATGATTTCGTAGTGAAATATTATCGCCTCATCGAAAAATATTTCTGAAAATTGATTCTTAGATTTTGAAGTGTACCGTGGGAGTAGTGGTTGTGTAACTATTGACTGTCTGGACTTCAGGCACAATGAGAACGATATTTATTGACTTGTTTACTATGTCTATTTACAATAAATTTACAATAATATTATTTAGCAGACACTAATTATAGGAATTTCTATAGGGGTTTATATTCTATATCTATAAATTGTGGTTAGTTCTAAGAATTAATTGGTGTGAACAAATAAAAAGGTGCTTAATAAATTATTTTTTGATATTAAAGATATTTTTAGCTAAGCTTAAAAATGTTCTAATCTTTTTTAGCTGCATTTTCCTGGTTAAAGTGCTTTATTTTGTAGCATTATTGGCAATTTTTTAATTCCTTTATTGTAGGATTGTAGTGCTTCATTGTCCTAGCCCTAATGATAATCTTTAATTAAAGTTTGTTTTTCTTCGTCGTTAAAATCTCGTTCCCGATAAATTTTTACTTTAATATCGGTGTCTCGAAAAATATATTTAAACATTTTGCGTGTTCTCTCGAAACTGGTCAATGTATTTATCCCTTCTAACCTAATAGTTGAAAATTGGTTAATTCTGTTTTCAATACAATATGTTTTTATTTTTGATATCAGTTGAAAAAATTCTGGCGCGTTTAATTATATCGTATAGTTATTTGGAACTTTATAGATTATTATTAAACGGTTATCTTTTTTATGCACTTAGAATTTTTTGCGATTTTGGTCATCAAAATTTGTTAATAAGTTATGTTTAGTAAAAATGTCGCGTATCGCGGTATGTGTTATAATTCCATTACTTGGTATCGGGAGAATTAGATTTTTCCCCTCCTGTGCATTACGGATACTATCGGTTAATTCGGAAAAATTAGAATTCACTATTAGGTGTTTTTCTTTTTCTAGGAAATTGTCATAATCGTCCCACAGATATCTATACTAACTACGTATGGTACTAGATGAGTTTTACATTGACAATAGTGAAGCTCGGCGGCGTGCTCTTTTCACGCATCTGCCAAGTTTTCGGGGGGCAAAACAATGATTTGAGTGTATGAAAAAGATTCAATTTAATTTAATGTACTTAAAATATTAAAAAATTTCAAACACATTTCAGGTATTAATTTTAATTCTACTATGTACAAGTATTCATATTAAATACATGCTCCATTCTTACTTCTACCCTGTACGCCCAAACTGCAACAACCATCTAGGTGGAATAGAAATAGGAATAGGATTATGTGCAGGATACAATTACAAAAAGAATCGAAAGGGCTCGCTCTGCTGTACAGTTGGGGGTGGAGTGCACCTCGTTCATAGGATAGGTCATTACAATGGATTTGTTAAATTTGAATGCAATGATAGGTATATATCATTGTATACAAATAACGATTCTGAACGAATAATATGTTACTCTAAAACAGGTATATTATGGTATAGTAATTTATACTTAAATTGAAATATAATGCAATAATATACAATTTCGTAAAAATTTAAATTTCAAACGGTCATAATTTTTTTTTTTAAAAGTCCAGTAGAAATAGTTTTACACCTTTTTGAAGAGTAACTTATGGATAAACCAGTGTTAAAATTGTAATCCATAAGTATAAACTGAAAAAATTGAATGAATTTTCCACTACAAAATAACTTGCAAATTAGCATGATTTTGACACATTTTATACAAATTTGAAATTTATGGATTTATAAACAAAATTTGAGCAAAATGATCTCCGATAGTTTTTAGTTACAATAAGTATAACTTATAATAAACCTTGTATTAAATTTTCAAGAGTTTTCGGACAGCCAAATAAATTTTATAGATATTTAAAAAAAAAAGAACGGATGGGCCTCGCTCTGCTGTACAGTTGGGGGTGGAGTGCACCTCGTTCATAGGATAGGTCATTACAATGGATTTGTTAAATTTGAATGTAATGATAGATATCATTGTATACGAATAACGATTCTGAATGGAGTTAATATGTTTGTCTAAAATGTGTATATAATAATATAGTATTTTAAATTTAAATTGAATTTTAATGCAATTTCGTAAAAATTAAAATTTCAAACGGTCATAAAATTTTTTCCCTTGGGTCCGGTAGAAATTTTTTTATATATTTTCGAAGATTAGCTTATGAACAAAATAGTGTCAACATTTTGAACCTTAAGTATGAACAGAATAAATTTTATGAATTGTTATCTACAAAATAACTTGCAAATTATCGTGATTTTGACACATTTTATACAAATTTGAGTGAAATGATCTCCGACATTTTTCAGTGACGATAATTTTAACTTATTATAAACCTTGTATTAAATTTTCAAGAGTTTTCGGTCAGCCAATTAAATTTTATAGATGCTTAAAAAAATTTTTTTACAAAAATCGAAAATTTAAATTGTCTATAAATAAGTCAAAATATGTAAAATACTTTGAAAAAATAACCATGTATAGAGAACACCAATATAAAGATTTGGTGAATATTTCAAGTTGTTGCGGTTTTTCGTTTTTGAGTTAGAGCATTTTAAAAAAATGTAGTTTGTAAAAACGTAATTTTGCGTAAAATTTCCCGTTTTTTTCGTAATTTTTTTATCGTTTTTTTCGATTTTTTAAA